>JBAMJV010013590.1:0-15993 GCA_037951105.1 Echinarachnius parma | reverse complement strand
GCTGTTACGAAGACTGCACAGCCAGAGCCGAAGATGGACTGGTGCATTATTTGAAACCGAAGCTGTTCCAAAGACCGCGCTACCAACGTCGAAGACGCACTGTTGCATCATTTGAAACCGAAGCCGTTCCGAAGACCACAACGCCAAAGCCGAAGATGCAACGGGGCATCGTTTGAAACCGAAGCTGTTCCGATGACCGCACTGCGGCGAGGACCAAACGCCACCCTTCCAACAGATGCACAGGTGTTCCACCGCTACCGTGACATCCCACATCCTACTCCCGAGTCGGTAACTAGAAGGCGGACAAAAAACAAGAAAACAAATTAGGGTGAATGTTTGTTTATTTTCATTGATTATTTCGTATTGTGAGATCTGTGGAAGCGGTACACATTTTGTAAATTGTATATTATACATGTAGTTAAACAGTCTCCAAAAAGACAATTCCAAAAAATTACGAGACTTTTCCCAGTAGGGTAGCGGAGATTAAAACCCCGGCATATTACACTTTTCTTTGCTTGATCAAATTAAACCGACATAATGGTAATGGTAAATGGCTGAACTATGTACGAGAAAAGTTTAACATGTACAGTATATTCTGTATTATATTACAATAATAATAATAAACAGTTCTTAGAACGCATAACACTATACTGTCTCTATGCGTGTAAAAAGACCAACAATTATATAATATGTAACTAACTAAAGTGTTGCAAAAATAAGTGAGTTTTCAACTGTGTCTCAAAGACAAAGTTTCTATCATTCAAGTCGCATTACTGATTGTACACCATGGACACATAACGATGTGGAATGTTTAAACCTCTATCTTTTAATCTGGAATCATTAATAAACCCGACTCTTTTTATATGAATTGTGTCGAACTGACAATTGTTTTGTATCAGAAATCTGTACTAATAATCGTAACATAAGAATTTAAACATTTTATAACTGTACAATAATTGAGAACAGGACGGCAACTACGATGGGCGCGTGGGTGCAAATTGACTCGCAACTCGCTACGTCAATACTCTCGCGTCCCACTTCTTGATAAAAGTTGAATGCTAAAACGATACACATAATTATTTCGGTTCGATTCCAAACAGTGATAACAAGGTATTTCACACTTTTTCCACTCTCCAAGAACTTTAACATGAATAAGAAACAATATGTCGCTCTCGCCGTAATTCATTTTCTAAAATAAACTAGGTAACGGCGGACGCTTATTAAATCGAGAATAGTTTTCACCTCGGCAATTGGCGTAACACAATACACGATGAGCTTGATTTGCAATCCTTCTGTTTCCAATTTATCCACCGCCGAGAATCGCGCGGGAAAAATTATACGAGTTTGTCTTGAGAAACGATCTCCATGACGTGCTAATGGAAAGCTCCATTAAAGTCGAGTGACCATCAAGTATTCCCGTGGGAATTTTTGAACAAGAAAGTTTACCTTAACCTCAAATTATTAAATATTACATAGTTTTGGTGCGTATATATACTGTGAACGAACTGTGAAATGTGCTAACTTAAGTAATTATATATAAATAAATGTCCCACAAACACTCACACACTCGCACACAACTACAATCATCACACACATACTCATGTGCGAAAAATACACACGAACAGCCACACACACACACACACACACACACACACACGCACACACACGCACGCACACGCACGCACACGCACGCACACACACACGCACACACACGCACACACACACGCACACACACGCACACACACTTTTTTTTTTTTTTTTTAAATGATTTTTATTTCTCCAAATTAACATGACATTTACAATTGGATAACATTTTAAATAATACCAGTTTACAGTGTACAAATCAAGTGTAATGCAAAAATTAAACACAATGGAGATTTAACAAAAGATAAAAAGAAGTAAGACATGCTACTTCTCCCTTCCCCACCGCCCCCACCCACCGCCCCCTCCCCCACCCCTTTGCACACTCACTCTCTCCTCCCTGCCCCGGAAATCTGCTCACATTAAAAAAAATAATTTTACCAAATACATACTTAAATCAATTCTTTTTAAATGTTACAAGCTCACGGGAGAAACATCGCGTTTGAAGAGTTCATGTCAATATTATTCTAATTTTACTGTTTCCCATTTTTGTAAATGTAATCCTAATTTCCCCATTTTAGTTGCTATTCCCTTTTCCTGGTCCTTATAATCTAATAACAGTTTCTGAATTTTATCAATATTTGGTAGAACACCCTCTTTTCTTAATACAAATAAAATATATTTTACTATAAAAATAATGGTATTACAGCATTTTATTCTATTTGAATTACCTAATAAACCAACAAATATATCCCGCCACTTTAAATCCTTTATTTCATCTAACTTAAATCGTTGTATCAAGGCTTTCCATATCACTTTTACATTTAAACAAAATAAAAATATATGCGAATATGTTTCCCTTTCCCGTTTACAGTACGAACACAAATTATCTTCAACAAATCCAAATCTAAATAAATGATCTTTAGTGTATATTGCCCCATGCAGTAACTTAAATTGAAACTCTCTCTGTTTCCCAATAATTAATGTTATTCTTGGTTTTAAAAAACATTCATACATTTCTTTATCCATAAAATTAAAATCATTTTGTCCATCTCTTATCTGTGAAACATAATCCTTTTGTAATTCTCTAATAAAATAATCATATATTTTTCTAGATGGTACATCCTTAAAACTTACATTTTTATCCAAAAGATATAAATTAATATCATAATTTATTAAGTCTACCTCACAAAATCGTATCAAACCTAAATCATTTTTCCAATCCCTCGGAATCGCATGATATATATCAATTATTGTAAGTAAATTATCACTTCTCATACCAAAATTCAAAAAATATGCAACGGGTTTAACATGCCCATTATCCATTATATGGTTCAACATAACTATCCCTCGTTCTAATAATTCTTTATCAAATACCATCTTATTTGTTGTTATACATATGTTCCTATTATTAAATATAATTGGATTCATACGACCATTAAAATGCCTTAAATTATCAATCTCTTTCCAAGCTTTCAACATTTCCAAATAATAAGGTGGAATCTTCAACATAAACTTCATCTTTGACATTTCATAATCACATAAAAAAATGAACCTTCCTCCAACTGAACTTAAAGAATAATCAAAAAAATCACACACGCACACACACGCACACACACGCACACACACACGCACACACACGCACACACACGCACACACACGCACACACACGCACACACGCACACACACGCACACACACGCACACACACGCGCACACACACACACACACACACACACACACACACCCACACCCAAACGCACAGAAATACACAATAATTTTACTCCTGCACTCTTTTTCTTGTCCTTCACCCTTATATTCATCTCTCGGGCTATCTCTTTTTCAACTAAACTCTATCTTTCTTTCATTTTTTTTTTCTCGAAAGTCAAACTTTATCTTGACATTGTTTGTATATTCAGGGCAGATTGTCTGTCCGACACTGATATGAAGGGAATCAAACTCGTGAACTACTTTTGTTTCAAAAACGAGATGCGCAATGTCGGTCATGTTGCTAACTTTACGTCAAGACATGCTATGCATGCAGGACTTTATTATATATTATAATGGCCGTTTTGTTCAAATTTGCAGAGATTCCTAGATTTTTCTTGTCAACTTACTTGCTGTGATTTTGAATTATATGACGTTATTGTTCAAACACAAACAAAAACATACGTTTGTGTCCTTGTTCTGTGATTACAATATGTGCAAAACACTTCGTTTTAGATGGTTATGATTTATCTCGTCACGTTCGTATACTAATTAATTAGTTATCGTGAGTATGTAGCCATTGTATAACAATCACGTTGGTTCTATAAGATACACTTTTTATTGTAAGCTTGTAAAATATTTTACTAACAATTATAACATTTCGTACATTTGAACTCACGTATACTTGATACAGTCTGAGGTATTTGCACCTTTATTTCAGTCGCGTCTCATTACCAATACGTGCAGGTACAGACATTAATGCGACAGTACACCTTGTCCTTTACCGACAAAATTGATCATAATGATCTCTAAATTGGCCACAAATGAAAGGATGTGTGCGAGGCTCGAGTTTTTGTAACCTTTTGTCTACGTCTCTATAAAAATAAACATGCTTTAAAAAAAATGATAAGGTCGAGGTATGAATAATTCTCCTCTACTAGGACTAATTAATTGGTGTTCATCGTGAACATTATGCCCGCGTTTTCAACTCGTAATTAATTATACAGATCATAATCGATGCTAATCAACATAGGGAAATTAGGTGTCTGGAAAATATCATTCACACATATGTTTTACTCAACAGCCTCGTAGGGCAAGACAACCCGTTGAACTGACTAGAGTCTTATCCTATACATGTACTTATAATCATGTTTATGATGTTGATTACTCACGAACGCAAAGTTGCTTTAACAGTCAGCTCTAGGAGTGTCTTGCTGTATTGGTTCTGGCATACCATTTAGTCTGTCAATGAAGAAGTCGTGGGTTCTATGCCCAGCTCGAATAGTTTTTACTCATAATTTGTTAGCACCATGCGCAAGGCGTTTGAAAGATGGCTCCGCACATCTGACTCAAGCCCGGCGCAGACAGAGCCGACTCGACCCGATCCGACTGGTTTTCAGTCAGGCTAGAGTCAGTTTCGCTCAGTCGGAGCCGATCTAACATGTTGAATCGGCCTTACATTGTCGACAGCGGAGCATGACACTTGTTTCGGATTTCCGAATTTCCCTTTTGTTGAAAAAGTATCTAATATCTAAGTGTCCGTATATTTAATTATCCACTGGAAAGTTATAACTCTGTACAACGGCAGTGCAATGAGTTAGGGAATATCACTCTGCATTTTTGCTCATTACTCGGACATATGATATCCATTTAACGTTAAATGTTCACACATTACTCATTGTACATATCAAATCACAACAATACACATTGTATTAACCATTCATCATTTTTGGCACCCGTCAACATAGTTACTAGATCCCGTTAATGACTATCAACTATTCACGATGTTGTTTCCAGTTAAAAGATTATTTATAAAAGGTTTTTAATATTCACTACGCTAAACCTTACAGATGACTACAGATATGACCCATAAAAATGACGACGTTTATAAGCTAGCTTGTTTGATAGAGTATACCATTTTTTTTCCATGGACGTTTCCTCGATATAATATTCCCTAATGAAGAATTTTCTTTTGTGTCTGTATAATTGCTTGTGGAAATGATAACCCTAACCTTGGACATATTCCCATTATAATGACCATTTCCACAGCCCTCCAGGGATATTAATTAGCGGTATTACCTCGATAACTAGCTGATTCATCTCCGACTATTGTATATACTTGGCCGCATAGTGGATAATGGATATTTAGAGTGCTCGTCGGTAAATAGTTTTCGTATCAGGTAAAGTAAGTATATATAAATATTCGCCTTTAATCTTGAATGCAAAAATGGGGCTGATGTAAAAAAAAAGACAAGGGGAAAGCGATAACAAAGATGCAAATAAATGACGCGTCCACATTATGTTGGCTAATAAACATGATAAAAGGATAGATGGAAGGCGCACCGTGATATAATTTGACTTTGAGGTAAAGGAGGTTGATAGAATTTTGCCTTTAATCTGGAATGAATGAAAACAAATTAATGGGGCTGATGTAAAGAAACAGAAGCAAAGATAGCAAATATTTAAATAAATTACGCGTCCAAATTAATCTTGCTACTAAATATTGCTAAAGGAATAGTCAGATGGCATCTCGGGTTAATATATATTTTTCCTATGAGGTATAAAGAGGATGTTACTACACATTCGCCCCATATCTTCAATTAATTCTGACCAAAACAAATGGGGCTGATGTAAAGAAACACGAGGAAAGATACGTAAGATGCAAATAAAATAACGAGACCACATACCCGTGCTGCCAACGCAACATGTAGCATTATCGAGGGAAGAATTGTACAATGACACGTATTATTGCTTGTGCTTAATATTACGCACAGCATGATGCTTTATAGATAACCGGAATGAATTTTACTGAAAACCGGCTCTTTATCCAAAACAACTGAAACCAAAAATTGCACACCATTCTGCGCACACACATCCGTGCGACCGTGCTGCAAACGAAACGTAAGGGGATTGTAAACAAAAGAAACAACACCAATACGAATGTCAGGTTTGGACACCATTTTGTTCAATTATCCCCAAGACCGCTCTGTCAACGAAGCTTGACTCATTTTCAACACTGGAAATATAATTTGTAATATGACACAACGTATGAAATTGAAATTTTGCGCAGGATAATGTTCCAATATGATAGAAAACTGGCCAGAGGCTGTTGTAAAAGAAAAATACACATATTTTGTGGCTTGCAAGCCATTTTTGAGCACGCATTTATAATTGCCATTTAAGCGTGAAACATTTTCAACACGGGAAATAACGTTACACGACGTGCGTGCATGAATGTAATTTCCTTAAGATTTGATATCATGCACATCATGCTATGTCATCCGGAATTAGTTTTACAGAAAACTGGGGCTGTAGTCCAATAAGGAAATAAATGTGATATTTTCGCACCATTCGGTGCACACATCCGTGCAACCGTGCAAATTTATTCGACAGGAAACTTGGTCTGTTGTTGAACAAAATATATATTATACAAATTAAAACAACACGAATGTGAAATTAGGACCCCATTTGTTTACTTATTCGTAAGACCGTGTTGTCAACGAAGCGTGAACTTTTTCAACACAGGAAATAAGTTACACGACGTGCATGAATGTAATTTCTTTAAGATTTGACAATAATAATAATAACAATAATAATATAACAATTTGTATAGTGCTGTAAAAAATACATACATTATGTTTTATAGCGCTTATTAAACACCACATTACAAATAAAAAAATATATCAAACATTAAATACAATACATGATAATTAATTTTACACAATACAGTGTACATACAAACACGCATAATAAACTACTGATATACATTAACATTTTTGTTTACTTGTTGAACAGGAGGGCCTTGAGTAATTTGATATGATGCAAATCATGATGCTTTGCCGGAATTAATTTGACAGAAAACTGGGGCTGTAGTCAAATAAGGACAAAATAAATGTGATATCTTCACACCACTTTGTTCACACATCCGTGCTACCGTGCAAATTAATTCGACAGAAAACTGGGTCTGTTGTAAAAAAAAATGAAAAAATAAAAAAATTGGACACCATTTTGTTTACTTGTTAATGAGACAATAAAGCATGAAATATTTCAACACTTGAAAGTACATTGAAATAGAGCACGGCAAGGGCGTCGATTTCTTCTCATGGTTGGGGGATGATTAGGGGGTTTGACCCAATGACGATGCGGAGCATCGTCCACGAGCCGCGTAGCGGCGAGGCGATTTTTGGGGGGCTATTTTGCTAAGGGGGGGGGGGGGGGGGTTTGACCCAATGACGATACGGATAATGTGTGGGTCTGGACACAATGATGGCGTTTTTCTATGCACATCACACTTTCACTTGGCAGCCCAAGGGGGGGGGGGGGGGGGGGGTTAAACCCATGATGGCGTTTGTCTATGCACATCACATTTTCACTTGGCAGTTTGGGGCTTGAAATTGTGCAATCTGGAGCATACCTAAGGCATCAATTTCACGTTTTATAAACTTGTTTCTGAGTTACCGTGTTATAGAGAAACACAATTAATGAAATCAAGTTTGCAGAAAACCAAAGGGCGGATCGCACTTCTTTTGCTTATGGAGGAATGAGTAAGGACTTTCTAACATAAGACATACGATAGTAGCCTCTTCGACAATTACATGCGCCAGTATACTTTTTTTGTTTTTTTTGTTTTACCCTCCCAAATATTGGGGGGGATGATAATACAGGCCATCCCCCCCACCTCAAATATTGGGGGGGATATATCCCCCCATCCCCCCCGTGATCGACGCCCCTGGAGCACGGTGTATGTAATTGCTTTGCAATGTTATATTCTGCACATCATCTTGGTTCGATAGCTGGAATGAATTTGACAGAAGAAGAAATGGGAGTTTTGCGCACCGTTTTTGTGCACAAAGCATGAAACATTTTCAACATTAGGAAGACCATTGTACAATTAAACGACGTATGTAATTGTTTTAAGCTCCAACAATGTACAGCATAATGCTAAGATGGTTGAAATGAATACAAAAACGGGGGTTGTTGTTAACAAAATATACAAATGCGAGTTTAGCACACTGTTTTGTGCACACAGTATTGTCATCAAAGCTTGAAACATTTTCAACACCGGGAAGAATATAATGCAAATACCCGATGTACATGAATGTAATTGCTTTATTAAAGATGGTATATCATGCTGAGATAGCCGGAATGAATTGGACAGAAAACTGGGGCTGTAGTCAAATATAAAGCACGTAAATGTGATATTTTCACACCATTTTGTGGCACACATCCGTGCGATCGTGCAAATGAATTCGACAGGAAACTGGGTCAGTCTTCACAAAATTATTGAAAAACTAAAGCAGTATGAATGAGAAATTTGGACACCATTTGTTTTACTTATTCGTATTAAGACCATGCTGTCAACGGGGCATGAAACATTTTAACACTGAAAAGACCATTGAATATAATACACGAGGAAAGTACATTAATACTTGCTTTAAGATGACTGTTACATATTATGCACCGCATGATGGTACGATAGCTGGAATAAATTCGACAGAAATTGGGGCGGCACATTGTGAAACAAAATACAAATGTGTGTTTGCGTACAATTTTGTGCACACATTCCCATGACACGGCACAATTACACGGCGTATATTATGCACTTTTAACCCATTAACTTTGTCAAATTCAACCTAAATCACTTGTATACCTACAAATGATATAGGTTTTCCCGCTCAATTTCGCGATTGTGACAATCAAATTTTTATAAGGAGCAAACGAATTCGCGCGATTTGCGATCGCCGTGTCAAAGCAGCATTCGAATTCGTAAATAGTCGTTCAAAATCACGTCTGAGCAAGTGAATTTGAACAAAGAGCATACCTTTTCATCAATGGTCATTCAAAATCGCACGTAGTTCACGCTGGCGATACTGCACATTCGCGAATTCGAGTGCCCATAAATGAACTATCGTGTCTATTCACGAAACCGTATGCGTATGCATGAATTCGTTTGCACTTATTCGGAATTTGAAAGACCGATACCAACGATTACGCGGCAATGCGTGAATTTGAATGACCCTTAATGAATTCGATTGAAAAAAGTGTCAAATTGAGCGGGAAAACCTATATTTGTAATTTGTATATGTCTCAAAAGTATTTGATGAAAGGCGTTCCGGAATGCTAGTCGATTGTATTCAAAATCAATGGGAAGTAAGTGATACAATTACAATCCGACATCAGTATTCAACCTGTTCACTGAGGTATACCGTGTTTGATTTCTACGAAGCGGTCGTGTACCATTTAGTAGAATCTTACATAAATATATATAGTTATGTGTAATTATATAAATGAACTCTGAAACATTCATTTAAGAAAAACCGTATGAAGTTAAAGGATCACTTTAAGCTTTTACATTCTGCACAGCATGATGCTATAAGATGGCTGAACTGAATTCGACACAAAACTAGGTCTGTTTAAAGAGGCAGTTTAGAATTTGTTTAAAACTAATTGTTAGTAAGGTAAATACACGCAACAGGTGTAAAAAGCACATCATTTTAATGACAGAATAAACTGTTTCAATCAAAATCCGTTCAGATACGGCTGATTTAGAATAAATGTTGGGTACCAACTTTTATTCAATAATTGAATAAAAATATTTATAAATCCTACACATTCTGAAAATATACTATAACATTGTTTCTAACTCGTTTTAAGTAGCTCTCTATTTAATTATTATTTCTAACCTAACATCACATTCACATATTTCAATTGTAAACATGGTTGGAACATGATGTGACTGGAGGAAGCATTTGTATTAACAGCTATTTTCTTTTAACGAAAACCGCCCTGCAATTTAGCGGTTTATATTATGTCTACCATTCCAGCATCATTGAATTATAACTGTCAGTTTTTAATGACAACTGACAAGTTTTAGTAACTAAAATTATGTTTGACAAGAACTGGACTATCCCTTTAAGAAAGTAGAAAGGTATAGTCTGTTGTACATCAATCAATTGCGCACATACCCGTAATACCATCGGAGCAGAACACCTTGCAACCTTGGAAATAACATGAATATCAAATCATGTTGAGGAAAGGGTGATAAGGCACGTGCCGGATTTTTAGCCGTTAAAGTGATCCATTAACTTTCGAAACTTAAAGCGAATCGATGTTGAGCCTTTGCATTTTATGTAGTTTAGGGGATAATAGTTGATACATGGGTTTTGATCAGTGGCGTAGCGTGGTAGGACTGATTTTAATAGGGAGAAGGGCACACCTAATGTATTTCCTTCAAGTGATCTGTTCACCTTTGAAATTTCAACCAAATTTATTTGGAGCTTTTAGATTTAATGAAGTTTTTAAACCTAGTTATGGTAACATAATAATTACACGTTTTGATCAGTGGCATAGCGTGGTCGATCTGGTTCGGGGGGGGGGGGGGGGGGGGGAGCATACCTTATGTATTTATTTGTATAAACGAAATGTTCCCCTTATGTTTGTATTGTATTCTCCTAATTATTAAGGGGCAGAGCCCCCCCCCCCCCCTCCCCCTCGTAGCAACGCGGCTGTTTTTTGTTGTTTTTAGTGCTGTCTTATTAACTATGAATACAGTTACGACCGAATGACAAGACAGGAACACAGTAGGTAATTATTGAATATGACATGAAATTCACCTTTTTCTTAGGTCTATAATGTTCTTCTTCAATGAAATGATCACACATCATTCAAAAGAATCCTACAATGTTATTGAAATCTTATAACTAGAATCTCAAATATCACTTTTGGAAAAAATAATGTTGACGAAAACATGGATAATGCATCAATTCAACACATTTTGTTCCCACTCAGCGATTTGCTTTTGATTTTTCGCGAATCAGCACAATAGGAAATATATCAGCAATCTACTGTTTATGCATATTCAGGGTAATTTATTACGTATATGGCAAGCACAAAATTAAGAACTGTGAACTTGAAAATGAATCTGGAATTTCATTTCGATTGTGATGTATTTATGGTGGAATTTACTTGTGGGTTGCAACAAGGAGTTACTACAGCAGGATAACTTCTTGGTCACAGTAGCCAGAAAATATTATCTTAGGTCCCCCCTTCCCCCATCTTTTTTTCCTGGAAAAGAAAACAATATGTGCCAGGTTAATAAGCTAGGGGGGAGGCGACAACATGCCAAGTTAAACTAGGTTATAAACATTGTTCCCCACTCCCCTCCTTGTGATCTGGTTTATGTAACGATTGTTCTTGTTCAAGACCGCAAGCCACGATAACCAAGATAACAGTCACGCTCGTGATATAATGATGAATCATACGGAATACAATCAAATACAACACTTTTAGCTCTCCAGCTGTATTCACAAGAGTACATTACCACACTGTAGATATTGATTTTCTTTTACCGCCCTTTTTCGTGCGGGGATGTGCATGCGATATATGGGGGCAAGATTTTTAAAAATACTGTCTCCAATTTGAGTCCAGAACCAACTGTAATTACAGTCAAACCTGTCTTAGCGGCCACCTGTCTATAGCAGCCACTAATTGTATCTGAGGTGCTAAGATAATTTTATTTCGAATTCTTAGTTTTACACCGAATCACTTGGATACAAAATCCCTTGGCTCTAAAATCCAGCCTTCCGTCCATCCAGATGTTCATATATTACGCCTCCCTTTTCTGAGGGGGGGGGGGGGGGGGGACAATTTGTGTATAAAGTGTGTTCTTAGGGCAAAATTCCTCAGAATGAATAACGTGCCTTTGTGTATTCATTTTAACCAAATCGATATTTAACAAATATTATTTATTATAAATATTTGCACGGCCAAAGTTAATTTCATTTGTATGTTCGTCTTTTTAAACTGGAAACTTGTTTATAAATTGTATGGATAAAATAGAACCTTTAAAATGGTATTTTAGTCACCTCGTAATTTATCAACTACCCTTCTAGAAAATAAATGTAAACTTTAATTGTAAAAGCTGTTATTCTTTTTGACGCTATAGTCTAATTCTCTCAAGGCCTATTGAGTTGTATTATTTGATATTTTCGACGCGTGTTTATTGGGCATCGATGTAGAAGATCGAAAGCTACATAAATCTAATTCTGCTCAAATTATGTTCCAATTTGCGCCGATCACACGCGCTTGCATACACACATAATCGATTGTATAGATGCATGAGTAATAAGAACAAGTGAAATGAATATATAAAAACCTTATCTGAAATACAATACAAAGAGTTTTATTGCGAATGTAACCTCTATAATGTCGTGAACAACACGCATAATTGTAGGTTAGTGTTTTCTAAGCTTCCTTGATCCGGAGATGGAGATAAAGATACAAGTGATAACCGTAACAACAGAGAAGACACGACAAAGATGAGGGAAATGTATATAATAAAATAATAGAGATATTGAATAAAACAATATATTAGTTTAATTTCACCTTATTAAACCAGGATTATCAAGCTAGTGAACATTTATGAACATGGTAATAATTTATATAGGAATGTAACCTCTACATGTGTCGTGAACAACACGCGACTATTTGGGTTAATATTTGCTAAGACTCCAAGATCCGTAGATAGGGATAACGATGAAGGCGATAACAATGCAAACAAATTCAAGCACGACACGAGTGTGAGAAAAGAGATTATAGAGAAGAAGCTACATCATGATTTTGAAGAAGAAAAAAAAACAAGTATACGTACATCAGTTTCATTTCACCTTTTAACAACCAGGCTTAACAAGCTATTAAACATTCATGAGAAATTATAGATTGATAAAGAAAAGCGAAACGCGAAAACAAGAGGAATTCTAATCTTAACCGCTGGGAATGTTCCCGTCTGAATTACACTGCACGCGAGAACACGATACCGTGTTACAAATCTGGCAAAATGTACTGTAAACCCGATCTGCCAGAGATAAGATTAACATCTTATTTCTCCAAAGAAGATTATTTATTTCCTCTCACGGAATCCTCTTGGAGTTAAGGTGTGCGTGGGGGAAGAGAAAGGGGTCACCTCTCGCATTACCATAAGTGGAAATCTGCAGTACAGTATACGATCCCTACCGGGGAAAAAACACTGTGCGCCAATGTGGAGTTGCTGTGTTTTCCATTGTGTCAATGAGGATACTCGCTGTGTTCGCAGGGCGACACCTTGACAATGTGTTACATTGTACATAGTGTAGTGTTTAACATAGTGAACACGCTTTGTTTCATAGTGGTCAACTTTCGCATTACTAGTGGTGGATATCGGCACTATACAATACCTATAGGGGAAAAATACAGTGTGTTACAGTGAGTCACAGAGCGAACACAGTGTTTCACGGTGTTTCACAGAGCGAATGCATTGTGTTTTACTCGTGTCTCACAGAGCGAACGCATTGTATTTAAGTGGGTCGCAGACAGTGACAAAGTGAATACAATATATTTCACAGTATGTCACAGAGCGAACACATCGTGTTTCACAGTGTATAACGGCGCGAACACCTGGTAGTACACGGTGTCTCACAGAGCGTGTATCACATTGTGCAGTCACAGAGCTAACACCTTGTGTTTCACAGTGTGTCACATAGCGAACACCTTGTGTTTCATAGCTTGTCATATAGCAAACACCTTGTGCATGTTTCACAGTATGTAACAGAGCGAACACCTTGTGTTTTACAGTCTATAGCGGAGCCTTGTATTACACGGTGTCTCACGGAGCAAACACCTTGTAGTTCACCGTGTGTCATAATTATGACGAACACCTTGTGTTGTACTGTATGTCTCAGAGCGAACACGTTGTGTTTCTAGGTGTGTCACAGGACAAACACCTTGTGTTTCGATGTATGTCACATCACTTTGCGACATCGCCCGCTGTCGGAATCGTAAAGGCTTGCAATGCAGTCAGTCAGTGCCAAGTACCCGAGCTGCGATGTTCCGTCAATGAATCCACGAGTAGGGTTTTTTAGACGTGAGGAGGACACGGTAGAAGATAAGGAGGATTGGAATGGGAGGAAGAGAGCAAGATGAGAGTCACTTTCTTTTTAATTCAGGTTCTTGCCGCCTCATGTCACTCTGCTCTTTGAATTGCTCTCTCCTTCTCTTTATCAATATCCCTTTTCAGTATAACCTATAGGACATGAGCACTTGGCAGACGGGTAATAGCTGGACAATGACCCTCTATCCAGCGTGTTAAATCCCAGTTCTCTTTATCTCTCCCTCTCTGTCTCTATATCGTTATCTGGTTATACGTATATCTACCACTCTCTTCATCTCGTTCGTATTAAGCCCGGCGCAGACAGAGCCGACTCGACCCGATCCGACTGGTTTTAATCAGGCTAGAGTTGGGCCCGGTCGGTCGGAGCAGATTTATCGTGTTGAATCGGCCCCAACTGGCATCCGACTGTCTCTCGACTTGCAAAATGTGTGTCGCGAGGCACTGATAACTGAGCCGATCGGATTGACAACCAGTCGAGTCGGCTCTGTCTGCGCCGGGCTTTAGATGTATTAACAATCCATCACTAACGCTACGTTCTTCCTCCTCCTCTTCATCCCCGACTCCATCCCAACTCTCCTTCGCCATGTTCGCCTAAAACTAATTTCCCCTTTCTCGTTTTCTTTCTGGTTCTGTCTCCATTCTTCTATCTTTCTCCGAACTCCATTTCTCCCTCTTCCTCTTCTCGCTATCTCATTTTCTCTATCTTCCTTTCGGTCTCTCTCTATTTTCTTGCTATCCCTCTCTAACTGCATATGTCTATCTATCCATATATCTCTTCTCGGAGGGGCACTTGTCTCACGCAACATTCTCAAGGACCTGTTCACTCCGCGATGTGGTTCTGTGACCATCGGATAGTCTGACTTCAAGGCAACACGAACATGTTGATTA
The DNA here is from genome assembly GCA_037951105.1 of Echinarachnius parma. Taxonomy (NCBI): domain Eukaryota; kingdom Metazoa; phylum Echinodermata; class Echinoidea; order Clypeasteroida; family Echinarachniidae; genus Echinarachnius; species Echinarachnius parma. The sequence goes on along the minus strand of JBAMJV010013590.1, from coordinate 895 downwards.
AACAAGTCAACAATTCATCAAATCACTTACAATATCTTGAGCATATTTCCATGCTTACATAATACTGAAACACTTTGTGAACAGTAAACGTTAAACGTTAACATTTGAATCAGATGTGTTTTATATATCCTTTGTTTGTTTTTGGTTTAATTCAAATGTATTGCAACATTCGCCTGGGAACAGGACTGTCAACAACGGCGTTTCTAACATTCCCATAGACAGGTACTTGATTGGCGAATAACCAGGGACATCATCCGTAGTCGTGTACTTCGATGTGACAGAAACCGTTCATTTGCCACCCACCTTCATTGATGTCGAAATAACAGTCAGCTGAATTTGTCTCAAATTCTTAGAATTCACATAATTATAAAATTATCCAATTAAGTTGAATGTAGATTACTATTTTGCATTGTAGTTGTGCATTACGCGAGAGTCTTCGTGTTGGTTTGCCATACTGCTTTACATGCCGTTTCGTTCATGTACTCTATTTTAAAAATATAGATGTGCAATTAGTTTCTGTAAGACGTAGGCATACGAAGCGAGCTGAATTTTGTGAATGGCCTTTTCGACCAAATTCGAAAATAACGCATACAAACAAAATATGCATGTCCGTAATATCTTGACAACTTGACATCTGTTGTAGATGTTAAACTACCAGTAGTTGTGATCTCCTTAGTCTTTATTAAATCTTATGTATAATGTAGTTGTAACTAAAAGTTCATCAATATAGCTGGTGTGGTCCTTAAGTATAACGCATGCGGTGGTCACACAATGTTTGCATGTTTTTTTCTGTATGTAGGATTTCGCAAACTGCAAACATTTTAGAAGGTGTTAAAATATCATCATTTGTGATATCTATAATATGTATCATAGTCTTGGTATAGGTGTTTATCAA
>JBAMJV010013589.1:0-21306 GCA_037951105.1 Echinarachnius parma | reverse complement strand
ACGACAAAAATAAATAGTGGAAAAATGGTCGTTTAAAGACGTTATAATGACGTCAATTTTACGTCTTTTATACGACATAAGTCATCATGTCAAAAATGGTCTTTAAAATACGTCATAATGACGTCGTATTCTGATCGTTTGTACGACATATGACGTGTTTACCAGTTTACGACAAAATTAAGACGTCATAAAGACGTCAGTCTGCTATCAGGGACGGCTGCCTTACAAGTAACGGTGATATTCTGTATTAATAAATATTATAATATAATAATATACTCGATTTATATAGCGCCTAATATGATTGATAATCATCTCTAAGCTTAGAGATGACAATAAGAGTGATATAATCGATCAAAGATGAGTTTCCGAACTGTATTTGAGGGGTTTACATACAATAAACATAGTAACAAATGGTTAGTACATTCAATGAACATTTCTAACATACTGTACAATTGTTCAGATTTTTATATCAAACTACTCTAATTAAGTCAGCCAATTGTGTTGATATTATTTTGGTGGTTATTTGTATTTGGATGTGTGACAAATTGAATATTCCGTAACATTAATTGTTGACGGCATGTCAAAACTCGTGATTTTTGGATTGACTCTGAATCGCTGATAATACCGAGCATGGTTATCCACCGACGTGCATGCGGCTCTATTATCTTATCACTTTAATCCAAAATACAAATTTGGAAATACAAATATAAATTGTTTCTATGATTGCCCTAATTCTCTTCGTGTTGATACACGGGGATCAATAGGATTTATCGGTCAATTTCGAAGTTGGCCACACAAATTAATTTTGTGTGTGTTCAATTTCGCCGATTTTGTCACCGCAGCTGTATTTTGCAGTTCAAATTTGTTTTTGTTGCATTCGAATTCATATATAAACGATCATTCGAAAACATTTTGTTTGCATTCGATTTAAAACGTGTTTCTATTTCGTAAAATTGTCATTCAATTTAAAGCGAGAAAAATTCGTGATTACGTAATACCACCTTCTTTTAAATCCGCTGGCGAAATTGAATGCAAATAGCGTGTTTTTTAAATTGAATGCTAAAAGTTGTGAATCACTTGACTGAAGAGCTAAATCGTATGAACAAAATGCAATTTTGAACCACAATTATTGCAAGCCTTTAGCTCAATTTCACGAAATTGAATGACACGCTTATCAAAACGAATGAGAAGCTTACGAAATTGGCCGAGAAAACCTATATTTCCTGACGTAGAAAAAAAAACACGCCACACCAATATGTTGAATGATACCCTGTACAACTTGCTTGTGACACGAGAAGAGATACATTTTGAGAAAATATCTTACATCAAGTCGGGTGAGAGTGATATGAAAGGCGTTATTTTTTCTGAATTGAGATATTGTCAGTCGGAGCCTTGATGCATAACTTGCAGAAACAAATTATTTCTAATGTTTCAAAATATTTATCAAAAATAAAAAGTCTGCATAATCATAATACATGTATAAGGGTAATTCTACAGAGGATCTGGGTGTCCCGAACTTACCACTCCCCTATCTCTTTTTGGCCCCGCTGCAGAAAGAGATACAGTCGATTGTAAGTTACAATTAATCTTAACACTTTGTGCGCTGTGCAGTAGATCCCCCCCGTCGCCAGATTATTGTAGGCGCGCGCCGCACGCATCGTCTGTCACAGTGACTAAAGTCGAACGAAGCGCGCCGCTGTTTGTGACTAAAGTTGAACGAAGCGCTTAAGTCGGATTATGTGTTCTCAATGCGTAAATCTGATTGGTTGAAACGCGCAAATTTTATGATCGACTTGCAATCGATTGTATCTCTTTCTGCAACGGGGCCCTAATGTTACTTGATCTTGTATGTCCTTGTCCTCGGCTCCTCCTTCTTTACCTTCTCCCCTTATCCACCTCCTCCTCATTCCATCCTCATCCTAGCGCACCCAAATGGCTTGAGACTTTATTGTTTTGCCTGATAGTACTGTTACCCATGTATAGCAATCAACCCCCTCTTGATAATGGATGAACCCATCATGATCTGAGTGTACACCGATGGCGAATATTGAAGGCTGATGGGTCTGGGCGATGCGCTATCTACTGAATGATTAATATCGATGGTCCAAACCATCCAAACAGATAGCGCAACCGGATCATACATTCCACACGCGTACCGGTACCTCTAATATCGGCAGCAGAATCACGAGTGCATGCGCAATCCCATATGGTCTAGTGGTTAGGATCCGGCGCTCTCACCGCCGTGGCCCGGGTTCGATTCCCGGTGTGGGAACAAAGCAACTCTTTTGCGAAATTTGAAATCGTTTATTTTTTATATCAATTTATAGACGTCAACGTTGTATGTTGCATGGGATAATTTCCGTATACAACATTATGTATTAATGATTATATAATATAATTATTATGTTACTATAGGTGCACAATTTACTAGCATATATTGTAAGTATTACCATGTCTATTTTGATTGTTAAAACTTATACACATCTTAATTGACAGGACTATGAAGAGAGACAGTACGAGGCCTCCAAGTGGGTGAGCACCGAAGTGATGAGCATGGAGTACGAGTCCGCTGTCGATCAGGGATTCAATCGCCTCTTCAACTACATCGATGGACACAACGCTAACAGTATGTAATTTCAAGTCATACGTAATGGACAGGAACTATTTTTGAAAAAAACTAATACTCTTTTATCGAATAAACAAAATCATCATTTCGACTTTTTATGGTATCCGCATTGGCTATCGAACGTTCATTATTTGGTTTACTTTATAAACGTTATAGAAATAAATTGATGTATTATACTGAAGCATTCATCTAAAAAAAAATCATAATATAATGAATCATGAAACGCTAACGCTAACGAAATTAGAGTAAAACTTGTTGTTCAGATCATTAAGGTATATATATTATTTCCCCCGAACAATTGATAAAAACAATCTCCCTTGTATTCCTAATGCATTTTTCTAACTTTCTCCTCTCTCTACAGAGCAAAAGATCGCCATGACTGCGCCAGTAGCCACCCGCGTCATCCCCGGCCAGGGCCCCGCCTGCGCCTCCAACTTCACCATCTCCTTCTTCATGCCCGCCGAGCACGCCAGCAACCCTCCCACCCCAATGGACCCCAAGGTCTTCTTCAGCACTCTACCCGCACACAGGGCCTACGTAAAGTAAGTCACACACATTTTGTTTGTGTTTTATGATGGGGTGACGGCTACTGACGGATATGCCGCGCGAATACTGATACGTGTATAGTATATGAAATGCTTCTATATTCGAATTCATGTTCGAATTCGTGTTTACACAAGAAACTCTAAACGCACAGAGAGTTACTATGTGAAATACGTCACACAGTTTGTTAACGGGTGGCGGGTATTGGAGGGGTCGGATATAGGATTTTTTGTAATTGTTTTTTTTATAGTAAATGGATAAATGAATCGGAAAATGTATCACTGTCGTGTTTTCATGGTTAACGCTACCTACAAACCAGGCTAACAAATAGATAGTAAGTCACGTATTTTGTGATAGAGCACGTGACGGTGGCGGCTAACGGAATTTTCCTTCTGCAAATGAAATGCACATCTATTAACCCTATCAAGCCCAGGGGGGGGGGGGGGGGGGGGGGCTCCCCCTTACCATACCGCTTCCACAGTTTTCATTCCATTTTCCTAAAATCTTATTGCGAACATTTTGGTATACAATTTGACTAGATTGGCCCCTTTCAGTTGCCATGTGGTAACCATAAACTGTAGAGCATGTTTTTCACTGTTAAACAAGTTTAGTAAACAAGTGAAGTTTGGGTATTCTTCTAGTCAAATTTCATGAGAATCATTGGTAGCAGGTTGTTATGAACTGAAATTAATTACCTCAAGATTTATTTTATTTTTCTTTGTTTTTAAAGAAAAAATGGCGTAAAACAATGAATATAATAAGAATTAGATCGAATATAGTTTTGACATATTTTTATGATATTTTTAAAGATTAAAATCTGCTAATGGGGTTTTCTCATGATGTCTAGAAACATTTTGAAATGAAACAAATCAATTGGTTCAAGATGGTGAAAATGTAAGAAATTGCATACATACATTATCGTGAACTGTAGTGTGTCTGCTAAGTCGTGTGAAGTTCACCTCCACAATGACTTTGCGGACATTATAGAGTACAGAAGCCATGACGTCATGAAAACACTTTATTCAAATTTTTAAATTTGAACTCCATTTCCCGTAAGAGCATCAATAATAATGTCCAAATACCGAAAATCAATTGAAAATATTACGTATTGGCTGAGATATGCCCATCCGAATGAATTTTACTTCAATGGGCAATCAGTGTTATATTGCACTGGTTCATAAAGTTATGAACCAGTGCACTATAACACTGATTGCCCATTGACAACAAAAATCTTCGGATGGGCATATCGCAGCCAATACGTAACCTATTCAATTGATTTTCGGTATTATTTGTTATGTTCTTTCTGAAAATGAAGTCCAAATTTGAAATTCCCAAAAAAGATGTTTATGACATCATTGATGACATCACACTTCACCGCTCTATGGGCCTCTAAAACCCATCAAATTCCACAGAAATGTCATGATCTATGTTTCAGATTAAGTAATATTACATAATTATGTTACAAAGTTAGATTTGCCTGCTTGATATCAGTCCATTTGGCGAAAACAGCTACAAAATGTCTGAATTCTAACAATTTCTATGTTTTTCATCAAATTATCGTAATAGCGCCCTCATCTAGTGACCTTTAAACATGTTTATGATTGCAACTTGTAGAACTTGACCTGCTTGACATGTGTGCCAAATATGAAAGTGGTTGATTGAATAATAAAGGAATTTGAGAGGGGGCCCTATGAGCCCCCCCCCCCCCCCCCCTTGGGTCTGGGAACGCAAAAATAGCTTGGGCTTGATAGGGTTAAATCAATTTTACACTTCACGTCCCATAAAAAAAAAAAGAGTAGGATTTGTTTTGATTGTCAGTCAAAAGCGCCGCGGCTTACCTGATAATCCCACTTTGTCTTGGAAGCCCGATTTACAGGCACCAGAAAGCTGAAACTGAATGATTCAAGTCTTTTCAAAAGAAAAGACGGAGTCTCTGTTATAGAGCGCGATATCCGGGTGCTTATTTTCACAGTGGCGCATGGAAGGCAATATCGACCCGTCTTTTTATAGCGCATATTACTCGCCAATCATGGGACAATGACGACCGTATTAGCTAGATAATCGTCTTTTGTGCTTGGAAAACTGAGACAGTCAAAGGACAGGCCGGGCCGCTATTTTATTTTCCGCACATGTTAAAGCAAATCCTAATGAATTATTCATAAACAGCGATGTATGAATATTCATAACTAGGATTAGGGTTTGGGTGAGTCTGAGGGTTATAATTACAATGAGACCAAACTGACCATCATCAATTTACGTGGCCTAATGGTCATGCTGTGGACTTCAACACTTGGTATCTTGTTATCTTGTGATTCTTTTTTTCTTTTGCCATAATAAGTGTTGAGTAGCGGTTCATTTAGTAAATGTATCATGCACAGTTTTCACTAAAGTCTGAAATTTGTGGCCAACATCACTGCTTATGAATAATTCACAAGTATTTGCTTTAATGTGCGGAACAAAATTTCGCGTCTTTAGGGTTTAAGGTAACTGATCGAATAGAGAGTACAAGTCATCATCTTTTCATTGGAATAGACTGGGGAACACGCCGCAGGATTTATTTTACCTTCTCCCGACGTGAAACAAAGTTAAAATAATCACCTGGATTTCGTGCTCTATAGAGACTCGGTCTTGTCTTTTGAAAAGACTGAAGCATTCAGTTTCAGCTTTCTGGCGCCCGTAAATCGGGCTATCAGCATCAAGTGGGATTATCAGGTAAGCCCGTGCAAGCCGCGGCGCTTTTGACCGACAACACGCCTGACAACAGTTTATTATCAATACTCATCCTAATGAATATGTTTTACTTCTTATTTTCCTCAATCAGGCACTTCGGCGGATTTGCCAGTCAGCAGGATTGGATCAACACCGCCGCCGAGCTCGCCGCCGCCCTGGACGAGAGCCACTCGTACGATACCTCCCTCTACTACACAGCCGGGTACGATAGCCCATTCACCTTCTTCAAACGACACAACGAAGTCTGGTTCATCGCCAACTAAATCAGTCTTCATTTTATTTATTTTGTCTTGTTTAGACTACTGTCTAATTTTAATAGTAATGCCAATTCTTTGAGCATACGAAGTGTTTGAACATTATTTGCACAAAGCACAATGGTTTCCATACGAAAATCTATTTTTACTTCAAATTACTATCATAGATTAATAGTATTATTTTATGATAGTAAACAAATATAACCATGCACTGAGAGCCTCTAGTTGAAATTATGGATTCCGAGGTGACAGGAAAAGCACTATGTTCTGAGGGTCGTAGACCCGAAGAACATAGTGCTTTTTCTGTCACCGAGGAATCCATAATATCACTAGTGGCTCGAAATAGTGCATGATATATTTGTTTTATATCCTTCGCATAATCATAATCATCGCAAAAACAAATGATTTAAATTAAATTAAAGAAAAATATAAAGAAAAACTAAACATTGATCATGGAACCATCACTGCACTGACTATGTTCTGTTTGTGACACTGACCCTCTTTGCGCAATAGTCCTAGCGCAGAGCGCGTATTGCGCTATCTTTCCATTCATGGTTACGCGCCTTAACAACTAATGCGCACCCAAATGCAAAACGCGCGCATCAAAGTGAATAATTAACCTGCTTTACATACTACACACGTGTAATTGTATGGAGAAAATACATTACACATACAGCTAGTGCAGTGCACACCGCGGCCGATTGTTAAATGACGAATTAGTGTCACGACCACAGAAGGACAACGATGCACAATGTGCACCATTGTCGTAATTTTTAAATTCGATTACCGCTACGTTATACATGAAATGCATCTCTAGAATATTCTTTGGAACTTATTGATATTCACGGGTGAAAATATGCTGTATTTCTATTTTAAAAAACTCTTTGAGAAATCTCGTCGAGCATCTTTCGCAAGCTAAAACAAGACCTCTGCTCGCAGGGAAGTTTTATAACACGCATCTCTATGGGCTCAATATGATCACCCGGCGTCTATGACGTCATTCATGGAATAGCATTTACTATTCCATGAATGACGTCACGCATAGCACATTTTTCTCCATGGGCATTACTATGTTTGGTCACATGACGCTATGTAGACCAATCACTGAACAGGATTTCATTCATGTAGGATATAAACATAAATATTGACTTGTTGAATTTAATTTGTTCAGTATTATAATTCTGTCATGCCTGTGTTCACAATTCAGTTACAGCTAATGTTTTATTTGTAAATAAATTATACATACAACAAAATACACCGCTGCATTCATCTTTTGGTTGATAAGATAATTGTTTAATACCAAATGTGTTAAAGGGGTAGTTCAGTTTTGGTATCGAGGGCGCTGCACGAAATGATTTTTTGTGAGATAATGACAAACTGAGTGTAAAATTTGAAAGAGCATACCATTTTAATGACAGAATAAACTCTATTTGATCAAAATCGGTTTAGAAACGGCTAAAATATCAACAAATATATCCAATCGGAATCAATCTGGGGCCCAGATTTATTTTAAATTTAAAAAATGCTTACACTAAAAATGTTCACAAGAGGTTTTTAAATAGTTGTTGATGATCACTCTATTTAATCATTATTTCAACAAAACATCAAGTGCATAATTTTGTATAAAAATGGTTAAAACCAATGCCTCTATATACTACCCCTTTAATGAATAATGAGATAGAGAGGGGGAGATAGGGCGGAGAGGAATAAACAAATAAAGTTAGAGTGAAACGGAGAGAGAGAGAGAGAGAGACGGTGTGGTAATTTGAGTTTGTGTACATGCGTGCAATGCATCTGTGTGTGTTTCCGCCGTCTCCGTCTTAAAGTTGTTCTGCTAGTATGTATTTTATGTATTTATGTGCATTTGCAGACTGAAAACTTGATACACAAGAACAATACTTTAAACTTGAAATCATTTGTTTATTCATGAAAAACAAGGAAAAAGAGGGATCTGGAGATTGAGGCAGAGGCATACAAAACAAATATTTAAACAAAATATTGGGAAACGTCCCACACATTAATTATGAAAAATATACTTCACACAGTCCTACCATGTGAAGAATATATCATAACTTATCTGTTAATTTAAAGATTTTGACAAAAACTGATTTGAAAATGACTATTTGAGCAGTAAAATGATCAGAATAAAAGGGGTCTTTCACCGAGATCATATGCAACCGCATTATACGCTGCGTGCAAAGGCTATGCAATTTAACCAAAATTTCCAGCGACACATTTTTGAAAAAAACAAAACAAAAGCAAAACTTGGGAAATTTGCGCTAGAAGATTGGTATCACACCACTTTCTTGAAGATTGTATGCATAATGAAGTCGAAGGCTACCTAGCATCGAACCAAACATTTAACCCATCAAGGACGAGAGCTATTTCAAGGCAAAATTGATCATTATTTTCCTCAACAAATTGGCAACTCCAAAAGATGTTCCACCTTTTAAAGACATGAAAATAGATGGAACATATTTAGTAATACAAATTTAAGACAAATATGAAGTAACTTTACCAAGAAGTTGCCAATTTGAACGCAAAAATCTTGTTTTTAAAACATGACAATGTGTTGCCAATACAAAAATGTTCCTCAATTATAGCGATCTATGCAGTCATAGAAATCATTAACACGATAATGAAAGCAGGCAGAGCAATAAACTAGGGCTCAGAAAATAGAGACATTTATGCTCTTTCACCTTGTTCACTTCATATAACTTGGTATCTTCTTGCTGAAATGTAGGACTACCAAACCAGAAATATGTGGGCCATCGTCCTTGATTGGTTTTAAATTGCCACTTAGTGCACTCTAGTATCTGACATTATTTTCTACATCCACATGCATTAACACTCATTTAAATTTGATCAAAATTCCCATATTCGACCTTAACTAAATGCGTGTACTCTAATCCCTTTTAATGGTTTTCGGGTTTCTGTACATATTTGCAATCCATCTCTGGGATTTCTCTATATATCTGATAAATCACGATGGATGTAGGTTGATTAGTTTGTCCATAAATCGGTCCTATATTTTTGTATTTCATCATTGAAAATTCAGATTAGTTATTTACATCGGCATGTTTCAAACCATCTTTAGATTCACCTTGGATTACCACCGTGTGATACTGTCTCGGCCCTCGGGGGAAGAAAGTTATTGCATGTTGAGCATATCGAAGATCATTTAACTAAAATGATATTTGAGAGGCGGCAAGAACCTTTGATCACTGACAGAGCTACCCTACTGAAATAAAACGAATACATGAATAAATAAATAAATAAACCTGAATTTTTTCTAAAAAGCACACAGTATATATAATGTGATCATTTGTGTGAAAAGTGATCATTTCAGCACCAGATCTAGATAACGGTCTGCATGTCTGCATAAGTGATATAACCGTCTTCTCTCTTTCGTAAATTTAATGTTATGATCGTGTCATTTCCCAAGGGTTAAACCTGACTCTACCCGAACATTAGCCAGTGAACACTTCCAGAGAACTGCAAAATATTGCGCCTTAATACACGTTGAATATCCACGATCGTTAAGTTGAAACATTTAAGATGGGATCTCTTGCAAGCTGTCGTCGACGCCTGCCAATTCATGTGAAAGTGTTCTGCCGACTCCTGTGTATAGTGACTCTATTCCATGGATCCCTGTCAGACCCTCCTACGCTGTGCCCGTTGTCTTGCTCATGTCAACCACAGCGTTTCTATGGTGCTCCCCAGCAGCAGGGCACTCTTATCGTGGTCGACTGTTACCGACGATTCCTGCCTGCTGTTCCGTGGCAACACATTCCGTTAAACACAGGCCGTCTGGTTCTGTCTTATAATAATATCCACACGATCGAGGACAACACCTTCAAAGATCTTCAGGTAGTCACAGTTCTGCAGCTGAACCGTAACGCCATTTCCACGTTAATGCCAAGAGCTTTCATCGGCTTGAGCAAACTCGTGGTGTTAAACCTGGAAAAGAACCGCATCACAGATACGTCAGCAATGAAGCATCTCCCGTCGCTTTGGTTTTTGAACTTGAACGCAAATTATCTCACAGGAGGGCAGTCACTGAAAGGCCTCTATAAATCTTATCGGAGTCTAAAACTATCCGGCAATTATTTCACAGCGGGTTTATTGGAGCTGCCGTGTACTGTGATTCAACTAACAGTAAGTAAAGCGGGCCTATCCGTCTTCGACATTCAAGAAAAGAGTAACGCGGATCGCATAGAATTTATTTTTGCAACAAAAAATATGATTCGCATTGTACCAGATCTGCAAAACCTTACAAGCATCAGAGTGCTTAACCTGTCAGAAAACCCAATAATTGCGATAGAAAATCTGCCACTTCCTCGCAGTAATCTTAACATTCATTTCTCTCTTACAAACATTGCGCATCTCCCCCAATCTTGGTTCAATGATGTCACCAATTTGTACATGCCTCGTTGCGATGTACAGTCCATTCAACAGCTCTTCAGCGGACTGAGTCACGTCGATTCCATGCTAAATTTGATTTTAGATCATAATGATTTAGAAAGTCTACACCTCATGCCGTATTTACCGAACCTAAAATCTCTCAACCTTTCATATTTGAAACTTTTTGGAAATATAACGATTGATATTTGCGCCATACCAAACGTGCAAAATATCAATATTGATAACAACGAAATATCAAATTTAGACTTCGTCTGTAACGCAAGTAACGTTTACCAACATAATAGCAGCGTTGTTGATAACACGATGATGACTGAGGCATCATTAAATAGAAACAGAATCTCCAGTCTGTCTTTTTTGATAAGAATACCACGAATAGAAAGACTTAATATGGCACAAAATGAAATACGATCGTTCGATGGATTACATTGCGAAAATATGATGATATTGGACGTTGCTTTTAATTCCATACATGACGTTGGCCGACTTCCATATATGCCTCGTTTATATATATTAGATTTGTCATATAACGAAATGACATTCATTCGTCGAGATTCATTCAATGGGACACCTAATCTGAAATCACTTTACCTAAATGGAAACAGACTCGACGATATATCAAATCTTCCCTCCTTGCCTTTTCTACGGTATCTGAATGTAAGTTCCAATGAAATAGAAATCATCAAACTGGGGGAAGATACTTTGCGAGACATCGGACGGCTCAGTACTTTTGACATTGGGCACAACAAATTATCAAACATCGCAAATCTTAGAAATGTACAAATTGATAATGTGTTACTGGATTACAATAACCTTGATAATATTAATGTATCTAATTTCAGGAAAGTGAGAACTCTTAATGTTAGAAACAACGAGATACATTATTTTGACACAGAAAACTCGGAAATTTGTTCTCTAAATCGTATTAATATTGATGACAACAAGCTTTATGCCATTGCTCTACCACTGTGGCTCTACACGTTTACAGGCTCATATAATAACATTATAGACGTGTCATCAGCGGCGTCATTCTGCATGCATCAAGGATCAAACGAATCAAACATCTGTTATTTAAAGACAGTTGATTTGCGATGGAACAAAATTTCACACATTAATTCAAGTTCTTTCGCTGGGTGCTCGCACTTATCAATATTGGACCTTCGTGGGAATCCTATAGTTTCCCTGCCGCTCATACAACTGCCAACAGTGTCTCGTCTTTACTTATCTCACACAGCCTTAGAGAGCATTGATTTTGACTTACTGGAACGTGTTATGATCTTGCAATTGAATAATGTATCACTACTTCAGCAGACTATAAACAAGAACCCATCGATGTTGTTCTCCCCATTAATGGAAGAGGTTTTTCTTTGCTGCAATGATATGACAGAATTCCCTGCGATGAATGGGAGTTTTATTTCAACCCTAGATCTAAGCAGTAACAAGATAGCGTCGCTGACCGGGCTGCCATTTGGACATCTAGAAGGGGTGAGTGTCGTATCGCTTCGAAACAATCTACTCCAAAACATCCCGACGGACGCTTTTACGGGTTGTTTTCACATCTCCGAGCTGGACATGGAACACAACCGTCTCGAGTTCATCAGCTCTTCTGCCTTCATCGACCAGAGTCACTTCATCCTCCGGCTTGGCTTCAACAACCTGATGTCCATCAGGGTTTCGGCACTTCCGCTGTTTCTGTCGTCAGTCGACTTTGAACCCAACCCTTGGCGATGCGACTGCGCATTAGCGGACCTCCCCGATTGGCTCTCAAGGTCCCGGGTCGGCGGGAAGGTGGTTTGCGCGAGGCCACCGGATGTAGCAGGTCTAGATATCGGTTCTGCCCAACTTGAAAACAACTCCTGCCCGATTGATTTCGCCGAAATCCACAATGACCCGGAACATCCAATCAACGTCGGTAACAAACATTCCAACATATTTAGTGATAATGAGTTCAAATTCTTGTTGACTGTGCCTCTGATTACTACTTACATTATGTGGTAATGCTTTTCATAGTTTGTAATTATGAATAATACGTGTGGTTTACGGTTGCACCATGTATAAGGAGGGGATTGGTGAGTCCTGAGAAGGACTGCTGGTATTCTTTCTAGGATAGTCATAAAAAGGACCGTGGTAGTCCTAGAAAAGACTGTGGGTATAGTCATGGAAAGAACTGTTGGTATTCTTTCTTGAGCTTGTCTGACGACGGACAGTCAACCTGTTCAAAACGTCGAGCCCTTCCCACCCACCCTTTCCTTACAATGACTATACCGGCGCTGTAGCTCTTATTAGAACTACAAGCTCAAGAAAGAATACCAACAGGCCAAAATTTAAGCCGGATTTCACTGGCGAGCATTTGATTTCCTCCAACATTTCTGCATTTAACGATACTAAGGTTCGGATATTACCACACAAGCCCTTTTTAAATATTTATTCAGCGATATTGATCGATTAGTTTGGAAAATATATACTTCGCACAAAAAGTTCTGCAATCGAGGTTTGCGCATTAATAGCTTTTCTATTACGCTATTACCATTCATAAATTTGGTATAATTGGAAAGCGTGAATTCTCCCCTTTATATTGATATAACATTTGCTATGAATATTTTATCATCGAATGTGCATTGCATCCAAATGTAGGGCAAAGTCAAAAGTGAAATGTTGTAAAATGCACTGAATTTGTCAACAGTGTGCCTTCCTTTGCTTGAATGGGGTGAGGTGCATGGACATGCATTCAAGCCACGTTTTAATCTTCAAACAAAAGGAAGGCACACTGTTGACAAAATCAGTGCATTTTGCAACATTTATTTTTTTACTTTCGGATGTAATGCACATTCCATGATAAAACATCCATAGCAAATGTTATATCAATGTAAATAGGAGGATTCACGCTTTTCAATGATACCAAATGTATGAATGGTAATAACTTTATAGGCATTTAAGCCACGTTTTAATCTTCAAACAAAAGGAAGGCCCTTTGTTGACAAAATTAGTGCATTTTGCAACATTTCACTTTTGACTGTGCCCTACATTTGGATGCAATGCATATTCCCTGATAAAATACTCATAGCAAATGTTATATCAATGTAAAGGGGAGAATTCACGCTTTTTAATGATACCAAATTTATGAATGGTAATAACCTAATAGAAAAGTTAGTAATGCGCAAACCTCTATTGCGGAACTTTTTGTGCGAAGTATAGATGTTTTCGGTAACTTTCCCAATACGGTTATTTGGCTTTATAGAATGGGTTGATAAATCCCTGCAATCTGATTGGTTGAGAGCAAAATTTGTGCAGACAATTAATTGTACTGGATGCATGAAAAGTCATGCGTCCGGTAAAAAAATCATGCGTCCGATAAAATTTCATGCGTCCGGTAAAAATTTCATGCGTCCGGTAAAAAATTTCATGCGTCCGGTAAAAAAATCATGCGTCCGGTAAAAAATTTCATGCGTCCGGTAAAATTATTTCATGCATCCGGTAATTTTTCTAATTTTTAATTTTTTGACTTTTTGGGGGGCGTAACAATGCCCATTCTATAAAACAGATGATGCGCAAGTTTATTTCATGGGTCGGTGGAATTGTTTGCACGCGGTAACTATGGAAACTAGTCTAAACCCACTCGGCTTCGCCTCGAGGGTTTAACAGTTCTATAGTTACCTTGTGCAAACAATTCCTACCGACCCACTCATACCTGCGCATCATTTGTATATTATATTCCTCATAAGATCGTTTTACCATTTAATTTGACAAACGATAGTTTTGGACAACACGCACAATCACGTGACCGGGCTTGTTAGTAAAAACTAACACTAAAAGTGCAGTACTCTATGGCGCACACGTTCTAGTCACGTGATTGCCCATGTTAGTAAAAAACCATAGAAGTAGTATATAAATAACTAGAAGAGAATCTACGCACTGCGCGCTAATTTTCCCATAGCCTTAACACGCAGCAAACATGGCCGGTTAGGGAAACTTCATGGACTGGCTAACATGGAATGCTGGGTATTTTGTAGTCTATGATCTAAGACCCTCGATCGCATGCTAAAAATAATCCCACCACCCATAATAGATAGCCGCCAACGAGAGAGATCTGCACAACAGCAGTGATGGCTGCCAGCCGAGGCCTCGTGAGCAGCGATCACTGATGTTACGCAGACCTCTCTCGTTGGTCGCGCTATGTTCAGCATGCGATCGAGGGTCTCGATCCTAGACTAAACGTATCCCATAATTCCATGTTAGCCAGTCCATGAAAGTTTCCAAGATTAGCGCGGAGTATGACCCCACTTATCTAGGTCAAAGGAAGAAGAGCGCCAAGACAGCCAATAAATCAGGGGGGTGTCACTGCTGCCAGAGTGCCGCGATTTTTGGTCACCGGAAGGGACTACTACTGGTTGCATTATGGGCTACTTGGGAACTACAGTTAACCAATCACAGAGTAGTTCAAACGCGTCGTCACGGGATCGAGGTCAATAAAACAAGTTCATATGCATACGTCACAATGGCTCCCATTGTTCTCATAAGCTTGATGAAATCTAGGACAGTGCGTAGGAAAATAGGCGCGATAGTCTACGCACTGCATAGCATGATGCTTGGTCAAGTATTTCTAGGTCACTACGCGATGACGTAGAGAAGTAGTCCACGAGAGCTTCAAAAATCGTGTCACTCCGCCATATTGCCCATGTACAAAGTATATGGGACACGTGACTTGCGCGCGTTAAGTGAGCCTTCTAGTTATAAACGGGTTGGTTTGTTTATTCATACTTATATGCAATAAATACATCCGTGGGCACGCTTTATACGCATTCATCGCGTATGTGCGCCATAGAATTATGAATAAACAAACCAACCCGTTTATAACCATAAAAGTATGAACAATGAGATCCATATGGGATCCATAGTGACGTATGCATATAAACTTGTTTTATTGACCTCGATCCGGTAACGACGCGTATGAACTACCCTGTGATTGGTTCATGTAGTTCCCAAGTAGCCCACAATGCAACGTAGAGAAGTAGTGGTTCCGGTGACCAAAAATCGCGCATACCACTGCAGGTTGCATTATGGGCTACTTGGGAACTACATAAACCAATCACAGAGCAGTTCATACGCGTCGTCACCGGATTAAGGTCAATAAAACAAGTTCATATGCATACGTCACCATAGATCCCATTGTTCATATAAGCGTGATAAAATCTAGGACAGTGCGCAGGAAAATAGGCGCGATAATCTACGCACTTCATAGCATGATGATTGGTCAAGTCTTTCTAGGTCACTACGCGATGACGTCTAGTGGTAGTGCTCGGAAGCTTCAAAAATCGCGTCACTCCGCCATCTTGCCCATGTACAAAGTCTATTGGACACGTGACTTGCGCGCGATAAGTCGGCCTTCTAGTTATAAACGGGTTGGTTTGTTTATTCATAATTATATGGTGACACCCCCCTGATGTGCGCAACTGCCAGCGCGTTGGTGCGCACTCAGTTTTGCGTCTTTGTTATTGTATGCGCAAAATAAACAATGATATTAAGCGTATTAGATGCGCCATGGTTCTGGAGGCTCATACCAAAGACTGTAGAATTACAAGACAGCTCACTGGCGGTCGCGCAGCGATGTTCCTTCAAACAGAATGAAGATTCAAATCGAGCTTAAGGCCAGACCTTAGTAACCATATGGACTGTATTATATCACTGTATTTATATCATGTTTATTAATAAAAAAAACATTTACAAATTATAGTCGATAGCTTTTTTGGAACAGATGTCCCCTTCGTTCGTAAGAATTTTAAAGAAAATAAGGATCAAACTGTACTTACAAATACTCGGCAAATCAGGCTAGCATGAAGATTGAGCAACAGCTTTAAGTGTCGACCTTAGTAACCTTTAGGGCTATGTCTTTATGTATAATTAATATTATCCTCATGATAAGAAAAATATTTAAAAATTATAGTCGATAGCGATTTTACAATTGAAATCAAAGCTGTGAGAAACATATTTTTTAGATTTAAAGATTTTTTACCGTGTAGAGAAAAAAATGGCAATGGCTACTCGCGTATTATAATGTTAATGCGCGCTCAGTCCGCGCACTGTCTATATTTGATTCTTTATAATTGTACGCGCAAATTGTGCGCAAAGCAAATTTCACGCGCGATATGCACATTTGGGGTCGTCAAACTTTAT
Source organism: Echinarachnius parma (assembly GCA_037951105.1). NCBI lineage: Eukaryota > Metazoa > Echinodermata > Echinoidea > Clypeasteroida > Echinarachniidae > Echinarachnius > Echinarachnius parma. The sequence goes on along the minus strand of JBAMJV010013589.1, from coordinate 4,560 downwards.
CACGTCATCTTGAAGTTTTTTTTAGTCAGGCGAAGTAAACATTGTTATTGTGACGTCATAATGAAAAGCCTGCGTATCAAAGTGCGTATTAAATTTGTACATCGCGCTCTGCCCATTAACTTTGTACACGATAATTGCACAGTGGTCGGTCTTTCCATTAAGCGTCTGTGCTCATACGTATGGCTTCATCAATGTCGATTGATTTTTATGTCAAAATTTACAAGCGATTTTATGAAATATTGAACAGATTTTCGCTTATTTTGCTATAAGATGAACGCAATCCGTGATATTGATGAGTGATATAAAACAACTAACTAATGTGCTTGATTGTGATAGGCAATATATTATCTCGGTGGGCTCAAAATGACTATTCCTCAGCTACGCTTCGGGTAATAGTCATTTCGAGCCCACCTCGGTAATAGAGTTGACTATCACAAGAAGCCCATTCGTTAGTTGTATATTAACTTACAATCCATTGTATCTCTTTCTGCAAGGGGCCATGATCTGTTTTCCATATTCGAGTCTTGGTCTATTTCTTACTCCTTTTTTAAAATCCCTTTTCTCCCTTTTTCTAGAAGGGGAGGGATATTGTGTTTGTAAATATTACTATTGTACATACATGTCTATAAGCCATTGCAGTCTTCATTCGTGGCATTTATCTACATCTAATACCTCCCACCAACTGTTTACTATCTACTAGAGGCGTCGATCCTTTTAGTTTTTTGTGTTTGTTTGTTTTTGTTTTTTTGGGGGGGGGGGAATTATCGTTTCGCCCCCGCCCCTCCCAATAATATTGAAGATGAAGAAGAAAATCGGCGGATATAATGCCATAATTATCAATGCTCTACAAAAACAAAACTTTTTCAATGAAATAAAAACTCCAATCTCATTTTTGCCGCGCGCTTTTCGCGCAAATATAATGTAATTTATTCCCATCGCAAGCTTCATTTCGGTATAACGGGAACTTAGATCTCAACATTTGCCTGGCAATGCTTTTTTCATACACACTTGAAGAAAAGTGAGGTATGATTAAACCCTCATAATTTGTATATAGACTATCAACTTGGAAAATAGAATCGGAAATCTAAAATTATATACTCTCAGCAAAAAAAGAAAGTAAACACTTTTTCAAGTTCATATTTTTCATATAAGATTTTATAAAAAACAAATAAATTATATATCGAATTAAAGGATATTTAATTGTTTTTCAACCTGGTAGGTGAATACCAATTGAAACTTTACGCATGAGTGAACACATTCATTTGTCTGTTCCAAGAGGCAAAAGTAAAAATTGCACAAAAAATATAACAAGTCATATTGCACAGAAAAGTTAAACAAAACACGATAAAGGTTTGCATGGTTCATTGCACTTGAAAAGAAAATTATTAAAAAGAGTAAATCTTATCCCATTTAAATTATGATTTACCAGAAGGTTCTTCTCTTTTATATTCTTTTTTGGGAAAGAGAGAGAGAGAGAGAGAGAGAGAGAGGGGTGGGGGGGGGGGAGGGGGAGGGGGGGGGGGGGAGAGCGAAGGCTCAATAGTTTAAGCACAGTTTAACCACATTTGTCTCTCATTCAAAGATAAAGCCATTGTGTAAGTGTGATCTTTTGTTTCCATTTTACACTTTCTTTTGTGGAAGGGCATTTACACATCAATGGCAGACTGTCCATTTGTGCAATGTTTACTTTTGCACATTGGAAGAGAAAAACAAATGTGTTCACTCTTGCGTAAAGTTTCAATTTGTGTTTACCTGACAGGTTGAAAAACAATTGAATTTTCTTAAATTTGATATGTAATTTATTGATTTTTATTAAAGTTTTATATGATAATTCTGGACTTGAAAAAGTGTTTACTTTCTTTTTTTGCTGATATCTTTCAATTTGTCCTCTTTTCACAAGCGTTGAACTTTGAGGTCGGATAAGCGGAGCTGTTGAGAAAACGGCATATAGCTTTTCTTATCTGTGTCGTTATGTTAAAAACGAAAAATCAGAAATTGCAGAAATTCTTCATATCCCGGGGGCTCCGCCCTCTTGACCCTTTACTGGGGCCATTAATGACTTAAAGGGAAAGTTGAGTTTTGGTACGGAGAGGGCGCCTAGACTACTTAATTGGTTTGTGAGGTAATGAAGAACTGAGTGTAAAATTTGAAAGAGCATAATATTTAAACAATAAAATCATCTTTGTTTGATCAAAATCGGTTCAGAAACGGCTGAAATATCCATAAATATACAATTTGTATAAACCCGGGCCCCGGGTTTATTAGAGAATTTTGAACCAGCCGTTAAAAATTCAAAAAAATGCTTCCTCTTTTCAAAAAGTTACAAAATAGGTATTTAAATAGTTGTTGGTTATTTCTCTATCTAATCACTATTTCAACAAAGTATCACATGCACAATATTTGATCAAAATGGTTGAAACCGATGAGTGTTTAGAGAGCGCCCCTCATACGTTTTAACGGCTCTTTTTGAATGATAACATGATCTTTACTACGTCATTTGTAATTTTGTGTGTTCCTTTCTAGTTATAACTATTAGTTTGTAATGTAATGATGCAGGTTTTGGTTACTAAAATTCAGGTTTCACTAAAACTGTACTCTCCTTACCAGAACTCAACTATCCCTTTAATCAAAATGACTTATAATTGTGCGAATTGTGATGATTAAAGGGACTTAGTAACATTGCCCAAATCCTCAAAACTTACCTGGAACTCTAGTGGTTGTCTCATACCTTATTATATTCATATTACAAAATAAAAGCACGGGACAGGGTTCCGATTTTTCAAATCTCCATTTCGTTCAAAAGATATTTACGATTGAAGTGTGTCTGTGTGAAATTGTGTACGGGATAATTTCAGCCGTGTTCAAAGTAAGTGCAATGAGTTTAGCGAATATCACTTTTCTTTTTTGCTCATATCTCAGCCAAAAACATCAAATTATCGTGAAATGTTCACACATTACTTTGTGGACCATATATCACATCAAACCAATACACATTTTTATTAATCACTCGATCGCTTTTTGCACTTGTCGACAAAGTTACTAGATCCTTTTAAGAAGATAGTTTTTAAATAGATTGATAAGTAAATATATAATGAATAAATATGAGAATTTATTAAATAAAGTTAGTAATACCCCAGGAATTGCGCTGGATCATAGAGTTCCCTTCATCACCCTACTTGCCAAGTATTTTGTATTTGATAAGAAATTGCATTCTTTTTGTTCAGCTTGTAATAATTAGAATTCCCATAAAATGTTTTGTTTCTTGGAATTTATAATGTATGATTGTAATCTTAATAATTTGTTGAAATTTATTGTTAATTATATTGTTAATTATTGTTAATTATTGTAAATTATTGTTAATAATTGTCAATTATTGTTAATTGTATTGTTTGTCAAAGAACCCCATAGAAGATCACAGCCCATGTCTACATAGGACGACGCTGAATGGGCGATCCCTCTGAATCTACTGAATTTATATTCAGTGGATTATGTACAATTATTTTTCCTATACTGTTTAATGTTTTTAATTGTGATTTTGGAAAATAAAAAGGTTAAATAAACAAATAGATGAGATAGAGTTTCCTATACAACGCTTTTATATTTGTATGTCAATATTCAAACATTAGGGGAGGGGAAGGGGGGACCCCTACTTTACCCTACCACACATTGGTATTTGCATGTGGGTTGTGTTGTGTTTGTGGATTGGATGGTGTGTGTGAGGCATGGTGAGTGTGTGTGTGTGTGTGTGTGTGTGTGTGTGCGTGTGTGCGTGTGTGTGTGCGTGTGTGCGCGGTGTGTGTGTGCGTATGCGTGTGTGCGTGTGCGTGTGTGCGCGCTGTGTGTGCGTGTGTGCGTGTGGTGCGTGGTGCGTGCGCGCGCACGTGTGTGTGTGTGTGTGTGTGTGTGTGTGTGTGTGTTTATGTGGTGTGTCAGTGCGTATAGAAGCTAGAGTGGGGGACACTACATAGGATGTTAAACTGTCCGAATGATGTCACTGCCAATTATCCCTAACTAGACACTTATCCCTGTTACACCCTGCACCTTAGTGTGTAACGAATTATTAAATCCTTAAAGCACCTCCTTTACCATATAGAGTGAGTAGATTAGGGCGGGATATGAGGTCATTCGTTAACCAAACACTTGACCCACAGGAATGGTGCTTTACAAAAAAAGAATAGAGCAACCTTGTAATTGGTTTTGTAAGTGGTTTTGCATTATCTCTAAATAAACTTATTGAAGCGCCCTCTACTAAAACTCTATCGGAGATGGCGAAGGCTAATCTTAAAGGGATAGTTGAGTATTGGTCAAACTTAAGTAACCAAAACCTGCACCATTACGGTACAAACTAATAGTTATAACTCCACTATGTTCGAAAAAGTATACACAATTAACAAACGACTATTTTAGGTAAAACCCCTGTTATCATTCAAAAAGAGCCGTTACAACTCAGGAGGGCTCTCTTTAAAAAAACTCATTGGTTTTAGCCATTTTTCATAAAAAAGATTCAATAGAGATATCATCAATAACTTGATAAAAACCTATTGAGATTTTTGTTCAAAG
>JBAMJV010013588.1:0-16173 GCA_037951105.1 Echinarachnius parma | reverse complement strand
GCGCGGTAAGCATAGGAGGGACCTATAGAACGCTAGCGCTTCGCGCTAGCATTCTCTCTAAAAGTGATGTCCGGACGTCAATCACTTTTATATTCTATTTTGAAAGCAAATTTCACAACAATGAGAGCATTTGAATGGGAATTATTATTATTTCCCACGTTTCTTTTTAATGATCTTTTACATGGAATTGAAAATCAACCAAATCAGTTACATTAATTTGGGGGGGCACTTCGGAAAATACCAATACTCAACGCTCTCCCTTTAACTTCTATACTTCCCCCAAAGTGATATTTTGAGACTTCAATTATATAGCAATATCAATGGAAGATCCTTAAAAATGATATGCCGAGATTTTCATAGAAAAATTAATAATGTTTAATAAGTGAAAAAAAAGTGTCAATTAAAGGGGGTAGTACAGTTTGGCAAGGCTGAACTTTAGTAACCAAACATGGACAGTAACATTATAAACTAATAGTTATAACTCCACCATGCTAGAAAGGTATACAAATAACAAACGACTAAGTAAAAAGCCCCCATTATCATTAAAAAAAAGAGCCATTAAAACACAAGAGGGCGCTCATACTAAAAGGCATTGGTTTTAACCATTTTTCATACAAAATTATGCATGTGATGTTTTATTGAAATCATGATTAAATAGAGAGATCATCAATAACCATTTAAAAAACGCTTTTGAACTATTTTGAAAAAAGTGTATGCATTTTATTTTTTTGTGTGTAAAAAATTCATGCTAATTAATTTGGGCCCCCAAATAATTATAATGATCATATATATTTATTGATTATTTCAGCCCGTTTTCTGGACCGATTTTTACAAATAAAGTTTAATTCTGCCATTAGAATTGCATGTTCTCTCAAATTTCGACACTCAGTTTTTCATTACCTCACTCTCTACCAAAACTAAACTACCCCTTTAAAAAAGAGTCATTACTCGGCCGTATAACATCGATTAAATTTACAATTTTCACAAATTACTTGTGTGTGACATATCAGATCACAACAGCACACATTTATCAACCATTCATCACCTTTTGCACATGGCAACAAAGTTACCAAATCCCTTTAACAAGAGGGGACAATAACATTGTAGTGCGATACCCAACATTGCTCAATATTCATTATGGTCGTATGTACACACATATTGTGATTTAATTATTTATAGCTTAAAGGTGCACCTGTAAAGTGACAGATATTGCTCAAAATTACATTTGAGAACTTCAATCCTATACCAAAATGATTGTAAGGTATGTCCGAATGATGTGTGAATGTTTCAATGAAAAATAACACTAGTGCTTTCCTGGTTTAAATAAATCGGAAAATTAGCGTCAGCTTTTACAACGAATTACTGTATCAACATGTATGAGGTTTATGATCGTTCATGACGCTCCTTGAGCTGAATGATTATCAATGATAGATATCGTCATACTAAAGGGGCATTTAAAACAATCTAAGCCTATTTTATTCTTCTCTTACCATAAGCCAAACAACGCGGTAGAAGAGAGAAATGTGGAAGCTCCAAGTAATTTTCGTGAGTTAGACACTTTAATGTGTTTCACATTAATTCAATCATATACAACTGTCAATGGAGAATCTGTCGCAGGGGCGCTAAACCAGCCGTGATTTGCATATTCCGTAATCAGCATACTGATTAAACCAATCAGCTGGACCAATAAGTGTTCCTCGCACCAAAACGCTCTCCGTGAAAATGTTGGTGAATTTGACTGGGCTGTATGTAGTAGACAGAGAAAATGCGAAGCGGTGTGCGTTAACTAATTGTGTTTATTATTTGTGCATTGCGTCCCGGTACGCAGGGTGGCGCTATAGTATCTGTTTGTTTTATTTTGTTTGTTTTGATTTCCGAATCGACATAATACAAAAAATACATGAAGACATTATATAGAGCATAATATTTCGACTAAATGTAATACAAAGTCATACATAGTAAATTAATTAAGATTAATGTTACTATGTAATAATTAATCAATCGGTATGATAGCCATACTGGCCCATTATCATACTCCTCTTAAGGCCCCCAGTCCCATACTGAGGATTTTTCACGGCGACTCGCAACGACTCGCAACGATTTATTAGAACGGATCGACTCGATTTAGCCAACGATTTAGCAACGGATTGGGAATAATTGTACGGCGATTCAAGACGAATATTCGTTCTTCGTCGTTGTTCGCCGAGTCAGTTCGTCCTTCTTTTGTCTTTAACCACTGCCGGTAGAAAAATCCGTGGCAAAAAAAAAAAGTTGTAGGTCCCATAGTGGCGATTTTTACGGCGACTCGCAACGAGAATTATCATTCGTGGAGAAAGATCGCTTGAGTCGTTGCGAGTCGTTGTAGTTCGTTGCGAAGTCCGTTGTAATTCGTTCTTCGAACCCGTTGCGCATCGCGAAGAACGCCATGACTCGTGTTAGCACAACGATGGTTTTGAACCAGGTTCAAAACTATCGCCCATGTCGCAACGATTTCCTCACATTCTTTTTATGGAACAATCGGGCAGTGCACAATATGAAAAATTGGACTTGTTGGAGTCAGTTCCATGGGCGTAGATCTGTCATTGATTAACATTTCAACAGAGGGGATGATCTATTCATTCCCCACCCTCCCCCCTCCCACCCCCCCCCCCCCCCCCCCCCCTCGTGATGAATAGGTATTACGCAAGTCTCTACGCCCATGGGTCAGTTCAAAAACGGAAAGCGGCGATCTTCACAACGAAGCGATACGAAGTCGCAATGAATTGCAACGATGTGGTACGACTTGACACGTATATGCAAACGATGTGGTACGACTTGACACGTATATGCAAACGGTAAAATACAATGATTTTGGAGTGAAAATCGTCGTGGCATGGCGATGGATTGCTTTCACGATTTTCTTCACGATGCGCAACGGTTTTGGGTGAAGAACCAATACGATGTAAAGCCCCGGCGCAAACAGAGCCGACTCGACCCGACCCGACTGGTTTCAATCAGGCTAGAGTTGGGCCCGGTCGGTCGGAAGAGCAGATTTATCGCTGTATGAATCGGCCACCAACTAGCATCCGACTGTCTCTCGACTGGCAAAATGTGTGTCGCGAAGGCACTGAAAACTGAGCCGAGTCGGAATGACAACCAGTCGAGTCGGCTCTGTCTGGGCCGGGGCTTAACACGATGCAAACACGACCTAAGCGATTTTCTCGACGAATGTCAAATCGTTGCGATTCGCCGTGAAAATCGTCAGTATGGGACTTGGGCGTTTAATATTCGATCAAGTACATGCCATTGTAATTATTATGTACATAATTCGGTTTACACAACCTAAACCTACTAAAACCTAACACAAAACGTAAGTCCCTCGATCCTGAACAACTCCCTCAGAAATGCATAACCAATGATTGTTTTATGATTATTGTCTTCACCAAAATATGTCTAATGTTAGTTAGGTAAATTGTTTTTTTTAATAAAGAGGTAACGTTTACATCAGAATAGCACATATCAAATAGTGTTAAAGAAAAAAATGAACGTATTTCAAATTATTTGTAAAAAGTAATATCATATCATGATTACGGCAATTGATTGAAAATGTAGAAACTTATCATTATATTGTTTTGCAATCACAATTGAAGCATTTAATGAGGGGGGGGGGGGGGGGGTGGGGGGGGGGGGTTGGGGGGGGCATCAAACACCCTACCAAGCAACCCGCCCTACCCTCCTCCTCCCTATCAATAGGCTTATGTGGATAACATTTACCGATCACTCTTGCGTAATGTCTACTTATTACCATTGCTGATCGTGTGACTTAAGCTTGTGTTGAAACACAAAAGGAAGAAGTAAAATATTTGACAATTTATAGCCACTATTTCCTGCGATGACGCGGTTAAAAATCACAATTATCTGCCTATAAATGAATGTATTGTGTTTTTCATGACGCTTACTTCTCGTTTTCCCGAAATGCATTGCGAGAGAATGAATAATTGATACATTTCCACCATCAATGACAAGTCACCATGTGATGTAAATTACTGAATAGGATTTCGTAGTACCTGGTTTGCCACCAACGTGCACTCATCTTTTAAAGCCCCCGGCGCAGACAGAGCCGACTCGACCCGATCCGACTGGTTTAAATCAGGCTTGAGTAGGGCCCGGTCGGTCGGAGCAGATTTATCGCGTTGAATCGGCCCCCAAACTGGCATCCGGACTGTCTCTCGACTGGCAAAATGTGTGTCGCAAGCACTGAAAAACTGAGCCGATCGGAATGACAACCAGTCGAGTCGGCTCTGTCCTCTGCGCCGGGCATAAGACTCCGTTTTGATGCCTTCTTAAGCATGTTAAGGGTATTGATGACAGTGTGGTTTGTTAAATGTTAACAAACACTCACAGGACAAAAATAAAACAAAAACATGTAGTACTCAAGATGTTATTCGGAAGTGAAATACTGTAGCCTATATCATGAAATAAACGTTCCATAATGGTGCCTGTTCATCCCAGGTCGAGATGTCCTTGATGCATCCAGTCATTCAGATATTGGTGAGCTTGCTTGCCGATTTAGTGGTTGTCATGGGTTGTGATGCTCATTGCCGTATTCAGTTGGCATAAACTTTTCACCAACGGTTGTGTTTATCATGCTCTCCAAAATTTCACCTTATCATAAGAAATCGGTAGCGGAAATCCACAAATTCTGTCGTTTGAAATCATCGCATTCGCCGTCAATAAACTTTCAGTTCATGGTTGTGATGTTCGTTGCTTATTCAGTGGGCATACAATTGTCACCATAACTTGTGTTTATCATGTTTATGAGAGTGATTTTTTGACAAAATAGAAACAATAACATTTCACGTCATCATAAGACATCGGCAGCGGGGAATCCACATATCTGTATTCAAATCTGACGTTTGAAATCCTCGCATTCGCCGTCAATAAGCTTTCAGTTCATGGTTGTAATGTTCATTGTTTATTCAGTGGGCATACAATTTCTCACCAAAAACTGCGTTTATCATGTTTATGAGATTCATTTTTGGACAAATAGAAACAATACAATTTCACTCATCATAAGACATCGGCAGCTCTGACGTCTGAAGTCATCGAATTCGACGTCAATAAACTTTCAGTTCATGGTTGTGATGTTCGTTGCTTATTCAGTGGGCATATATACAATTTTTACAAAAACTGTGTTTATCATATTTATGAGAGTAATTTCTGGACAAATAGAAACAATAACATTTCACTCATCATAAGACATCGGCAGCGTAAATCTACATATCTGTGTTCAATTGCAGTCCTTATCATCGCACTCGACGTCCATAAACTTTCAGTTCAGATTTGTGGCTAGCGGGAGAGACGTGTATGGACTAGAAGGAGGCGTGAAGAGGAGGATGCACGTACTGACGAACAAGGAGAGGGTAAGTATAAAGCATACTAACACTAACATCGTTTAAACCCCCCCGGGGGGGGGGGGGGGGGGGGGTCACTCCCATCATGACGGGCTACGCACCCGCGTCCAAAAAAGCGTCGCAAGAGTCTCATATACCCGGTACTGCATATCGTCAACGTTTTCCTTTAAAGAGGGGTGGTTTTCAGCCTTCATCAAAACAAAATCACAAAAAAGGGTACCTTTTCAAGTGCATTTTGCGCCATTAAAGGTAGGTTTTCAAAGCATTACTCCATTTAGGGGTGTACACTTACGAAGATGCGATACGCCATTTAGGATACATTTCAGAGGTTGATGGACATGGGTGGGTAGCACTTTTGTATGAGAGTGACCCCCGGGGGATTAACACCCCAAATAACAATTTGATATGCGAAATGCATTCTTTTTAGTGAGTAGTCCAATTAACCATCAAATATAGCTAAGTATGATTCAAGTTTCTTATTCGAAATTTAACTAAAGATTAAACAGCACAAACAATGAAGATGTTATTGGAAAAGCTCGTGTAGAAATTAACAAGACCAACACCCCGTGACGTGTGTTTCGTATACTTAGTCGATTTTCCTTTAGTACAATGAAAAAAGGCATGTATATTTGTTCCTTGAACTTAATCAGTAATTTATTCCTAAACACTTTGTCCTTGCAGAAGCGTGGGATTGATAGAAGGAATCTTGATTTATTCATCAAATTCTGATTGGATATTGCTATATAAAAAGAGAGAAAAAAAAGTAATTGCAAATTAATTATTTTGATTTGAAAACATGAATTAGTAAAAACACATAGCCTACGGTAAGACAGGGAATTCATTGAAAATCATTGAGAACAGACTGAAATAATAGACAAATAGGATTAAAATGTCTACACATAATTTCAAACGGAAAGAGAACAAACAAATATTCACACAATTGTCATAGTTTTCAAAAGCCGTTGAGTTTTCTCGAAACATACATAGTAACGTTATTGTTGGTAGAATAGACAATGATTGATTGGTAAAACTCTTCAAAATATGGAATAATCATCTTAATTTGTATTTGGTTTATGTTGAGTTGTTGAACATATGTAATTATGTTACCATCTCTTGAAATATATATATATTTTTTTTTTAAATAAGTAATGTGATGAAGAGAGTTCCTACTTGCCAATCCCTTAGTACATGTAGGGAAAACTAAATTATATAATAATTGAAATTGACATTGAAATTGAAATTGAAACTTTACTCACCATTCCATTAAAAATATTGCACAAATGGTGCAAGATTTGTAGCACTTGAAGTGTTTTACTAGCACTTTTGCTTGTGCTGAACTAGCACTGAATGTAGCCCTTCAAGTTCTAAAACGGCACTTCTGAAGTAGTGCTAAACTCGCACGTGTTCTAGTGCCGAACCAGCACAGGCTGTGCTGTCCCTATATGCGAGCACCGGAAAGGTGCTGAATGCAGTAGCCCTCCAAGTGCTAAAAACAGCACTTCTTTTTTTTGAGTATATGTTTATCATTGGTCAATGTATAATGGGGTGGGGCCTGCCCCCCCCCCCTCCACCCGTTGCCACACCACTGGTCTCCACAATCTTATCACAGTGACTGTAGCACACCCTATTGTTAAATACATGCTAGCCTTTTGACACGGCTTCGCGTCTGTATGTCAGAAACGACTGGTAGAAGACTTAGTCGCGCGTTCAGGAGTTACGTCCCATTCATGTCCCTGTCACACATACCCTTAAAGCCTCCCCGTAAAGGCCACGTATTGACACGTATTGGTGGGATACGGGGCTATGCGGTGACATCCTTTGTGGTTTATTACGTTGCAATACGTGGTAATACGTGGCAATACGTGGCATAACTGTGTTTTCGTGCCACTTACGGGAAGGCAGATCTGATTGCAATAGCCATAATGTCGTGGCAGAATTTTGACCATTTTCACATTTTTGCTCTGCCTTTTCCGTAAGTGGCACGAAAACCGATTGATGCCACCATGTATTGTCACGTATCGCCACGTATTTCGCACGGCTTAACCACGAAATTGCCACCGAATAGCCTCGTTTCATTGCATTCCAAAAACATGTCAATACGTGGCTCTTGCGAAAAGGTTTTACGGGTATGTGTGACTGGGACATTATGCAGGCTGCAGCCGTGACCCGCGAATTGTTACGTTTCCCGATTTTTCGTTGCATGTACACAGGCTATTTATATTGTATATGCGTGGGGAGCATCGAAATCTAAGCATCGAAATTTTGGCATCTACGTGTCGTAATCAATAGACATGAAATATAAAAATAGATCGAATAATTGTAGGCACCAATTTGAATACCACCTTCGACATGTGCGTTACTTAAAGGGATAGTTGAGTATTGGTCAAACTTAACTTTAGTAACCAAAACCTGCACGATTACGATACAAACTAATAGTTATAACTTCACCATGCTCGAAAAGTATACACAATTACAAACGACAAAGTAAAACCCCTGTTATCATTCAAAAAGAGCCGTTACAACTCGAAGTGTCAAATTAACTCGGCGCGAAGCACTAGCGTTGTAGGTCCTAATACGGGACTGTATAGTGCAGTGTGCGGTAATACGGGACTGTAGTGCAGTCACTGTGTGCGGTAATACTATACAGTAGTACGTGTATATTATGTATCGCAACCATAGAAGTATGACTCCAACACTGCCGTTGACGCAACTCGCAAGCCCCATTCGCATTCGTTCGCCTTTCGTTCACAGTCGCGCTAACACACGGAGAGACTGGTCCATGAGGCGCATATATCACTGATTTTTTGGGGAATGGAAGGAAAAATCATAATCTTAATCCACCCGGTAGTCGGATCACATATTGGAGAGTAAATTGCTGGTAAGTACCGTATCATATGTATAGTTTTAAGCACAATTAGCGTGCACACAAATATTTGGTTTCAGTCTTTTATTAGGAGAACATAGAACGCTAGTGCCTCGCACTAGCGTTTCTAAAAAGTGATACCCGGGCGTCAACCACTTTTATATGATATTTTGAAAGCAAATTTCACAACAATTAGAGCGGTTGAATGGAAATTATTATTATTTCCCATGTTTTTTTCGATGATCTTTCATATGGAATTGAAATCAACCAAATCCGTTACAATCGATGTTGGGGGGGGCACTTTGGAAATTACCAAAACTCAACTTGGCCTTTAATTTCAAGTGGTGAATATAATTCTTTACTCGATCATCGAATATAGTTTAAATTATTCGCAGGCAGGCCAACAAAGGGATTTTCATGTATAGACTCACTATTGAAGCAACCACATTTATTATTCATGTAATTGTATATACCTAAATTTCAAAACATGCCTCTCAAATGATGATCACACACTGTACTCAAATTGGTCTATTTGGACTTCCTAAGTGCAATCTGGCTGTGCCAGTAAGGAATCGGTTAATGGTATGCACATGCATGATGTTGCATATTTTTAAGTATAACGAGTGTCGTGTAAATTAAAATGGTTATAAAAACATAAAACAAAAAATTAATTTTATAACAAGGTGAACATGTAATGCAAAGTTTGTCATAATAATTCTTACACAAACCAATACAAATTAACACATGATAAAGAAAGCAAATTACCACAAAAATAATATTATTCATATTTTGTGATTTTTGGTTGTTGAAATCAGTACGCCAAATAGTTCACAGTGTGGACAAGATAAATCACAGTATGGCCGCCCAGTGGAAAATATTTCACAGTGTGAACATAATAATTCACACTTTGGCCATCATGTGGACAATATTTCAGTGTAAACAGCAGAATTCGGTGTGGTCACCACCCGGAGGACAATTTAAACTAATTGGTATCAATTGATGCCATACTCATATGCAGCGTGGGAGCTGGGGGAGCACGCGTTATTTGTGGGGAGAGGGCAGACCTTATACGAGGTGGCCCCCAACAAACCGGAACGGGGCACTTCGGGGTACTCGTGTACTTTTTGTTTTAGGGCGCTGTGAGTGACACCATGTCAGGTTCCTATTTTTGTCAATTTTTACCGAGTCAGTGCCTGATAAATCGGACTTACTGCCCGTCATAGTATCGAACAACTATGCCCATTCTCTCGGCACACAGCTGAATGCTCACTAACAATGGCGCGCGTAATGCTCGTTGTTCGATGCTATGACGGGCAGTAAGTGCGATTTATCAGATACTGACTCGGTAAAAATTTACAAATATGGGAACCTGACATGGTGTCACTCACAGCGCCCTACAACAAAAACTACATGACCAAAATGACTGTTCTTGGTATCGTTTTTCATTGGAAAACACACTCTATCTGATAGACATAATCATGTTGTTACTTTATTTTGGGAAGTGCCCCGTTCCGTTTTTTAGGGGCACCCTGTATAATATTATTTTGTCACATATTTACCCCTCATGTTTGTCATTGTTTTTGTCAAACTACTGGGAGGGACAAAAACAAAACAACAACAGTTATGTCCCAGTCATGGCCCTGTCACACATACCCGTAAAGCCTTTCCGTAAAGGCCACGTATTAGCATTTTTGTGGGATACGGGGCTATACGGTGACATGATTGTGTCTATTACGTGGCGACACGTGACAATACGTCGCAGAACTGTGTGTTCGTGCCACTAACCGGATGGCAGAGCTGATAGCAATAAGTCATGTCGTGGCAACATTTTGAAAATTTGTGAACATCTTAATATATATAGTTTGCTTTGCCTTCCCGTAAATGGCACGAGAACTAAGTACTGCCATGTAATGTAACGTATCGCCACGTATTTCGCACGGCTTAACCACGAAATTGCCACCGAATAGCCTCGTTTCATTGCATTTCACACACAGGTCTATACGTGGCTCTTGCGGAAAAGGCTTTACGGGTATGTGTGACATTATGTAGGCTGCAGCCGTGACCCGTGAGTTATTGTATCGTTTCCCAATTCTTCCTGCGATGACAATGCACGCATGGGAGAGCATCGGGATCCTTTTCTAGCATCTACACACTAACAATGAAATATACAAATAAATCTAACAATTGGCGACACCGTCGAATACTCACTTCGACATGTGGGCAATTCCACGAAAAATGTTACCCAAGGGTGGAAAAATGAAATTCGTGGGACAGCCTTGGTAACTACTGGATAGTAATGAGGAAGGACTATATTTTGATGACTAAAGGAAAAAAGTTTGAAATTCAATGCAGAATATTTTATTTTTTGGGCCATTGAAGTTGGACAAAAATTGTATGTATTACTCCCCAAAATGATGAAATCTGCATGCATTGTTTGTAAAATAATATTTTAAAATATGGATCACTTCAGAACCGATAATTATACTTCTAATGTCTAGTGTATGCTTTGTTTTAACATACTAGAAAAGGAAATTATGTAAAAATCTTAACTTTTTGAAAACTGTTATTGGATAAAATCTTGATTCTTACAACATTGATGTGTAATGTCCGTGACGTTTTAGATATACAAGTTTCTTGTAGAAGCACAAGTCTTAATTCAATTTAGTTCAAAATTAATTTGCAAAGCTAGAATATGATATCATAAATTACATCAAGAGCATTTATACAAATATTTGATGGTTTGTCCAGAATGGCGTCAGGGACATTACGTCACGGACATTACATACACAGTGAAAAGTATAAAAAAGCAGAGCTAACAATTTTCAAGCATTATTTTCTTATGCAAATGTCTTACTTTAACCCAGAAATAAGAAAATCCCAAGAAACAGAGGGACTACTACTTTCCTGGTTTAAGTTTTAATAAATTGTATTGGTTATCAGATAGTGAACTTTAAGTCAGTACTCTGAACTAGTTATAAAACTAAATTCCTTGCTCAACTTGAACATGCATGTCTCAATAATCAATAAAGACTTGACTATAACTTACTGGGAGGAGAACGAGATGGTTAAATCTCATAAAGTATGATCAAATTGCAAAAATTATACTCTTAGTGCATGAGTTTCTATGTATTATGCCCATGATGTACACAACTTTTGTTTATATTTTATCATTTTTTTGCACAAAACTGCATCGTACCTCATCAAAAATATATAATATTGTTTTATATATTTGAACATTTGGTTTACTGTACATTCTGTTTGAAAATTTCAAATTTTAGAATAATTTGGGTAAAAATTATTGCTATTTTAAAAATAATTTTATGCTAATTAAAAACAAATTTGGCATATTGAATTTTTTTCTCAAAGCTGTTTAATAACATATCAAATGTACCATTAAAAAGTTTCATGCACAATGGAGTAGTTTTTGCGGGTTTACTTCTCAATATAGAGAAAGTGGACTAAAGTGTAATGTCCGTGACGCTGAAAATGTAATGTCCGTGACGCAAACGTTTTGTTGTCTAGATCACAATATGCCTGTCACGTTTCGCAAAATACAAATTGGATTCGATTCATCATTGCCTTGTCTATAATTTGATACCCAAATCACCTTTGTGAGGTCTCAGAACTCACAGACTTTTGCAAAGATGTGTATGGATGCAAAAAGTCATGTCCAAAAAAATGTAATGTCCGTGACGGCGCACATTTTGCAGAATTACTCAGTAACGAATTGGATAAATGTTCTAAAACATTTTTTGTATACTTAACTGTCCAGGCTATTGCTTTGTAATCAAAATAAAAGTTAGACATGAGTTAGAGGTATGAATTAGAAGTGGCATTAGAAAGTTATGAAAATTCTCTGATTTGTAATGTCCGTGACGCTGGAGTTGCCCATGTGTCTTTTAATCTGTTCCATGGTATATTTTGCTATCCACATAGCGTTAACACATGACCTACCAGGATCCCGTAGGCAATGGGTTAGTTGCAATTTATGAATATAATATTTCACTCGATCATCAAATAGTTGAATTAATTTGCAGGCAGTCATACGAAGTGATTCTTATTTATAGACTCACTATTGAAGCAAACTCATTTATTATTCATGCCACTTTTATAGAATAGCATTTCATAATTGTTATTACGTAGACAACTTTCAATTACCAGTATTCTAAAGCGTGAATGGGAAAGTGTTGTTCTAATTGTTTTAAGGCACGCATTTCATAATTGTTATTACGAAGACAACTTTCAATTACCAGTATTCTAAAGCGTGAATGGGAAAGTGTTGTTCTATTGTTTAAGGCACGCATTTCATTGACAACGACTCATATCGAAAATTGTGTGGGTTTCTGTTGATTTTCGGTAACCATGCCTATACGGTATTAATATACACAAGCTCTCTGTTTTGATGATCCTCATAAAAATAAAAATTGCAAGAGCAAAATAAATGTAACTTCTTGATGCAAATTGAGGCACGGGAATAAAAAAAAACGGATTATAAAATTATCACATCCAATAGTAGGGCTTAACATTGTACAATTTATTATATTACCACTTCCACATTTTCCCTTCGATTTTCACCAAAATGTCTAACTTTTACTAAAAGCCTATTGCAAAAATGTTGAAAGCAAATAATTTGACCACATTGGTCTATTCACGTTGTCATGGTGACACTAAATTGAAGGGCATGTTTATCATGCTTTTGATTTTTTTCTCTTAGTATTTAACAAGTGAACTTGTGAGTTTTTCTAAATCGAATTTCATGCAAATCATTGTAATAAGCAACTGTTTCAAAAATTCGTTTGGTATAGAGAGTACAGTTTGGGTCAAACTGAATTTTAGTAACCAAAACCTACACCATAACATTATAAACTAGTTATAACCTCTACCATGCTCGAAACGTGTACAACATTACAAACGACTAAGTAAAAAGCATGTTATCATTCAAAAAGAGCCGTTTAAAACACAAAAGGCGCTCTCTAAAGCGCATTGGTTCCAAGTTCCAACCACTTTCAATAACAAATGCATGTAGTGTTTTGTTAAAATAATGATTAAATAGAGAGATCATCAACAACTATTTAAAAAAATATCTTTTAAATTTGTAATTTTTTGAAAAGTGTAAGCATTTTTGTTGTTGCTACGGCTGGTTTGAAATTATAGAATTATTGTGGGCCACCACACAAATTACAAATGGTTATATTTATGGAGATTTAGCCGTCTCTGAACAGATTTTGATCAAATAAAGTTTATTCTGTCATTAGGATTGCATGCTCTTTCAAATTTGGCACTCAGTTTTTCATTTCTTTAAAAAAAAAAATGTCTTGTAGCGCCCTCTATACAAAAACTCTACTAATCGATCCTCTAAATACATTTGTTTTAAATTCAAACAATATTGGTTAAATTATTATTGGTTTGCTTTTGGAAAATTAGTGGATAGTAGTGTGCGAGTGTTCCTCGCGACCCACTTGAAGGCGTTTACAAAATCAATCATGATTCCCTTATCATTTTTCTTTCAGATGGGTGCAACTAGTAGTTGGCACATCATTCTCTTCTTCAGCCTGCACTTGGGATGCTTGAGATTTGCTATAGGTAAGTGCGTGGCCTAAATCGAGCTTATATAGGGGAATTTCATTCTTGTAATACCTTGATTGATCTGAAATGACATGAGTGGGTAGCAGTTCCGTATAGTGTGATCCGCATGATCAGATTATTTGGGGGCATACTCAATGTATTTATTTATTTTGTACATGATTTCCTCCTTCACTTTTTAAATGCAATTATCGGGGGCATGTGCTCCCCCCCCCCCCCCACCCCCCCGCATGCCCCCGGCACTTACGCCACGGTGGGATGAACAGTTGACAAAACGAACGAAATGTAAGACCATCATCTGACATTTTTGCACATAAACTGTAACTTATTCCCGATTTGTGATTGTACACACAGGATTTTCTCTTTAAAGCGATAGTAGAGTTTTGGTAAAGAAAGTACAGTTTTGGTTTAAACTGAGTTTTAGTAACCAAAAACCTGCACCAGTACATTACAAACTAATAGTTATAACTCCACCATGCTCAAAAGGAATAACACATTACAAACTACTATGTAAAAAGCCTGTTATCATTACAAAAAAGAGCCGTTAAAACGCATAAGGGCGCTCTCTAAACAATCATTGGTTTTATGCATTTTAAATAAAATATTGTGCATGTGACAAAAACTATTTTAAAACCTCTTTGAACATTTTTGAAAAGAGGAAGCATTTAAAACAAAATGTTAAAGGCTGGTTCAAAATTATCGAATGATTGTGGGGCCCCACAATTATTACAAATGGATTTTGATCAAATAAAGTTTATTCTGTCGTTAAATATTATGCTCTTTCAAATTTGTTACTCAGTTTTTAATTATCTCACAAACAAATTATTTTGTGTAGCGCCCTCTATACCAAAACTCAACTATCCCTTTAACATATGATGTACAGATAGTAACATTACCCATTATTTACCACTTTCTAAATCAACGGTGAATTTGGAGAAAAAAAATGTTGTCTGCTATTTTTCATCATGGGTTTAAGAACTACACTCGGCTTCCGTCCATAGGATGGAATAGGGCGGCATAATTAATAATATAAAAACCGATCAAGACATTTTTACCAATTCAAAATAATTGCGATTGATCCTGCTAAAAAAAGGTCAGACGAATTGTGATAGTTTTAATCATATCTTCAAAACTGTATACGCCTCGATACAAAATAAGGAAAGTATCATTTTAAAATAAGGGTATTTCCACCGTGACGCCGGGAAAGTGGACATAAACTGAAAGAAAACATTCCTGGTTCAATCACAAATCTTTCCTTTTTGTTGGTATAAATCATGGTCGTATAATTATAACTTTCATTTTACATTTTGTGGGTGTAATTTTCGGGTCTCTCCTTATTTTTTAAAAGGAAAACATCCATCCTAAGCTTGGAGTGCCCTAAAATATGTTTAATGAAACAAAACCTACGGACAAACAGTAACGCGAGCTACTGATACTTACGCATCCTGTAATTTATTCCTAAATAAGTCGGGAAATGTTTCAATATTAACTCAAATAATAATTACAAATGTCAAATAAACACATACAATATTTGCCTAAGATTACAGTTTTAGTGGTGATTTTCTCTACCTAGGTGTACTCGATTTTTCCCACGTGCTTTTTTTTTTGGTAACGCGAGGTAACGATTTTTGACTTTTCCTCAAGAGCTCTGTTGGTCTTGGTTGGATCATCAGAAATAAAATTGGCCTATAGTTCCATAAAAAAATAGAGTTACAGTACTATGAAATGTAACGCGAGTAACTATACCTAGGAATGCCCATAATATGTAAGACGGAAGCTTTTTATAAAAATTGACACAGATGGTTTCATCGGTTCTTTGAATAACGAACTCCCTGATACTATTTTCGGGAAACATATTCAATTCGTTTCTTTATAGTTCATGGAGTTACATGCAATGAAGGTTTGTTGGAATCCTGCTGCAAGGATGGTTATGGTCTCAACTACACTTTACCAATGCGACCGTGCAGGGAAGCTATTGGGGAGAACGGCTCGATGGCGCGAACGATCCCGAAGTTGATCCCGACGACTCCTTTCCAATTTGGCACTCGCAGACGATCCAGCCGACTTGGTATCCCGATGGGGCCACAGAATGTGCCGAATTCCGGGTAGGTTTGCAAAAATGTAGTTTGGAAACTTCTTCGTGTTAATTAAATTGATTAATGTATAACAAGTTCGATATATAGTCCAATATGATACAATAACACTTCTAAGCGCATTAAAATCACTTAGTTATGGTATTGTATCAAATATGCGCTATATATAAATCATATCTATTATTATCATTATTATTGTAATTAATTGTCTTCAAGGGGGGGGGGGGGTTATTACGTCGAC
>JBAMJV010013587.1:0-22137 GCA_037951105.1 Echinarachnius parma | reverse complement strand
AGGCAGAATAAACTTTATTTGGTCAAAATCGGTCCAGAAACGGCTGAAAATATCAATAAATATATCTGATCTTATAATTATTATGGGCCCAAATAATTAGACGATTTTTTCAAAAAATTAAAAAAATGCTTACACTTTTTCAAAAAATGTTCAAAAAGCGTTTTTTAAATGGTTGTTGATGATCTATCTACCTAATCATTATTTTCAATAAAAGTTCACAATGCATAATTTTGTATGAAAAATGGTTTAAACCAATGCCTTTTTAGAGAGCGCCCTCTGGTGTTTCTAATGGCTCTTTTTTGAATGATAACGGGCGTTTTACATAGTCGTTTGTAATTTTGTATACCTTTCGAGCATGGTGGAGTAATAACTATTAGTTATAATGTTACTGTCCCGGTTTGGGGTACTAAAGTTCAGCCTTACCAAAACTAAACTACCCCTTTAAGTCGATCCGGGAGCCGTAACTCCCAAAGTCAGCACGCGTCCCGGCGAACACCGGCGCCGATTCCATCCGAAAAACACATGCATTGGGGGGGCGAGCATTGTTTTGAGACAATGCTCTGCCCCCCCCCCCCCCCCCCCCCCCCCCCCAATGCATTGTGTTTTCGGATGGAATCGGCGCGCCTGCCGGCGAATATGTGACCGCTGCACATGCAAAGATATACCGCATCCATCGTACGTTATCCCAACTCCCCGACATCGTTTACTACTTGAAAATCCGCCGAAGGTAAAAAAAAAAAATCTCGCCGGCCACCCGGGGCATTTGTGACCTAGGCATTAGATTCATGTATTAAATTGAATAGTAAGACGCAAAGAGTTGAAGAGTAAATAATTTCTTGTTATTCATATTTTTGGCATCCCTTTATTATTGTTAATCTTTCGAACTTTTGTGCTGCTAATTGTTGTATTTTCTAAGATATACTGCTATTAATTTACATTTTGTTTGATTTTATATTTAATTATTAGATATAGTTAAGATGATGAGTCAGTAAAGAGTAACTGGGTTTTTGTTTGTCCATAGTTTTCTGGATCCCTTTACATGTTAATCTATCGCACTTTTGTGCCTCATGTGCACAGTGCTGCTAATAATTGGTGAAGTCTTGGAAGACATATGAATTCACATTTTTTATGTCCATTTTAATTAATTAGATACATGTGTTTCTTGAAATACTATAAATTTCATTTAATGTCTAGAATAAAAATCAAGAGAGGATATACATTATACATAATTACATTTTGTAGGAGTACGTAAGAATTTAAGTACCCTAATCATTTGGTAATATGATACTCTTAAAATATTGTGTAACATTTTGTTGTTATACTGGAATGCAAGAGATCATCATGCCTACACATTAATGCTTTATGTTTGTAGAATTGTATTAAAATATACCCAGGTCGAAAAAACAGTTGAAACCCATTGAAACAGTTGGAAATTCAACTGTTTTTACTGTTTTAAACTCGGCATCAAGCGGTAGCAGTTTACATTCCCGGTTCCCAGTAAAGATAAATGGATAGATTGCAGCAGGGTCCAGTTAAAACCAATAGAAATACCAGTTGAAACAATTCAAAATACCAGTTGGAACCAACTACTTTAACTGGTCTTCTTACTGGTAAGCCTTAACTGGATTCTTACTCCGATTCCAATTGATTCCAGTTGATTCCAGTGTACCAATTTTCCATATTGAAACCAGTTGGCCAGCACTGGTGTAATCAACTGGTATCACCCAGTCTGGCAACTAATTTCCAACTGTTTTTTCGACACTGGGTAGTTGTAAATGAAATACATTATTGTTCTTCTTGCTTTCTCTTGCCAATGGATGACACATAATTTCCTTTGTAATATTTGTATGTTTAAAGACCAACTCGTATCCTATCCTATCTTATCACAATAATCTGACCTATCATATTTATAGTGAGATATAGCAAATACATTTATTTATTTATTCTTTTGTTGTATGTATATTTTACATTGTAATATATGTATGCATGTTATTTATATATTTATGTATTTTATGTTAGTCCTCGGACCCCCCCGGACCATGTCAGTCTTATTTTATGTGTGATCAATAAAAAAACCGATCGTTCCCCATGAAACCGTGATTGCGCAAATAATACCTGTGAAAATTGTTCGCTTACTTCAATAAATCCACTCGCGAACATGTGAAGCTGTCTGTGCAGACTGTTTGTGAAATCCGCTGGGCAATCCGTCGAACAAACAATCGTATTTTGTGCCCGATTAAGAAAACAAAAACAATATTGGCCGGATCCGAACTTACTTTCCGGTTTGCAGTTATATTCTCTTGGATTCCAAGTTTTCAGCGTTTTCCTTTTCAGGACAAAACGACGAGGATAAAAAGCAGCAGGAAATGTTAGCAGAACAGTGCCTTCGAGTAGTACGATTGTACCCGGGACTCACTGGCGTGGCCGTTGTGCGTGACAGCTAGCTGTATACTATTGATGAGATGAGCTGAGCTGACTGAGAATCTCAGACGTGAGATGACTGAGTGTGAGTCGCCGAGTCTTGACTTTGAGTTCTGTGCACCAGTGCACGCATGACTTTCGATGAGTGAAATTGATGACAATGACTTGGTCGATTGAATTATAATACATACTGCTGTATAATATTTACCACCGGCTTGTGTAACTTGAGTTCAGTTGACTTGTCTTTGTTCATGAATTTGTTGTGAACATTGTTGATGACCTGCATCTAAACTTTAAACAGACTAGAAGTACAGAGCAGTCAGAGGCGAGAACTATCATCTCTTAATCATCACATGCTTTCCTTTAAGTTCAATCCAGGCTTTAACTTCATCAAGGTCAAATACAGTTTAAGTTCTTTGATTTTGACTTGTATCCCGACAAAGACATAGACTAGTATAGAAGAAGGTCGAAGGATAAACCAAGGACTAAGGAGGTCACCAAAATGAATGTGATACGCAACTGTGCGTTGAAGAGGACAATCTTATGTCAGCTCTTACAGAAAAATGCTCAAGAAAAATGGACCCATTCAGCTCCGCCTATTGCTGGTATAAAAATGCTGGCTTGGCACATAGACGGATACGGGGGGATGGAACGTCTCAAACTGGTCGAGAAACCCATTCCCATCATCACCAAGCCTGACCAGGTCTTGATCAAAGTCCACGCAGCCAGCATCAACCCCATTGATATTCGCATGAGGGGTGGGTACGGCGCGAAGCTGATAAATCGTACGAGGGGTGTCGCCGTTGCCGGGGACGAACTTCCTATCGTGCTTGGTCGCGACTGCTCGGGCGTCATCGTCGACAAGGGGCAACAGGTGAAAGGCTTCAAGGAAGGGCAGGCAGTATGGGCGGCTGTCAACACGGCAAACCAGGGATCGCACGCCCAGTACGTCCTTGTCACGAGCAATGAGCTGTCGCTAAAACCAGAAAACCTCAGCCACGTCGAGGCCGCTTCCATCCCCTACGTGGCGAGCACCGCTTGGAGTGCCATCTACGCGGTCCCCAAAATCCGACCGGAGAATGCTATGGACAAGCGCGCCCTTGTGCTTGGTGGATCAGGTGGTGTTGGGTCGTTTTCTGTCCAGCTTCTGAAAGCTTGGGGTGCGCACGTCACGACGACTTGCAGCACGGAAGCCTTGGACTTTGTTTCAACGCTCTCTCCGCACAATGTCATCGATTACAAGCAGCCAAACTTTGAGTCAGAGCTTTTCCGTTGCGGTCCTTTCGACTTCATCCTCGACACTGTCGGTGGGGACACAGAGAGCTACGCCATGAAGCATCTGCACAAGCTGAAAGGCGCGCAGTACGTGACGCTGATCACGCCGTTCTTGCAGGAAATCGACAAGCAGGGTGCGGTGTGGGGGAGCTTATCCGCTAGCTGGTCATTGTTCAACAAAGCCAGACAGGCTACAAAATATGGTGGAAAATACAGATGGGCGTTTGCAACTCCAAACGCTGGTGCCTTGAAACAAATGGCCACACTAGCCGAGGAGGAGAGGATAAGACCTGTGGTCGAAGATGTGTTTCCTTTCACAGAAATGCCAGAGGCCTTTGCGAACATTGAGGCGAGGAGTGCAAGGGGGAAAACAGTCGTCAATGTTGTAGGTCACGAAAAGGACATACCGAAGACGGCAGATTTCTACATGTCGTGAGATCATGGACTTGATTCATTGCCTTGAACTTTGCTCTTTTTTTGTCATTATTAGCAAATGTATGTGACAATTATGTGTTGTTGCGTAAAGATTAGAGCTATTGAAATGTCCTTGAAACTTTGAATAATTATGTATGATACTCTGATTACCAGTTTGATGAGAGTTCATACACAAGTATGGTTTGATATGAAAGTGTGAAGACGGTACAAAAATAATTTACACAACTAGACTTCATTCACTTCATTTTATAGCAAACGTCACATTTCTGGGATGGAACCTTTTTTGTCAGTGGCCCGGTCGGGCCAGTAAAATAATTTCTTCCCCTTTTCTAGTGGCCCGAAAGAAAGATTTACTGGTCCAAAAATTTGTATTTCATGAATAAACTATTTACTGTTCAAAATATCACTCTTTCCTGATCAACCCTGTGATTATAGATAAAACATGACATGGAAGAAAAACAAGATTTTTCTCATTTTGTCATGTCAGGTTGAAAATGTGCTTGCCCGATCGGGCCACCAAAATATGTCTTTATACATTTTTGCTGGCCCGTAATGCAATTCCACTGGCCCCGGGCCAGTGCGAGTGTCGAGCCCTGGAATTCCCCTTTAAAGGACAATGAAATCAAGACAAATTGTTGTATGCACTGTAAAACACTAAATATAATGAATAGTCTCTGAAAATTTGAGCACAATCGGTCAAGAAATAAGGAAACTATGGCTCTTTGAGAAGAGGTATGTATTTCTTCGAGTGACTCAAATTGGCAACGCACTCTGGCAAAGTTGTGGACAACTCCCCATACATTTTGTACACACAATTTCAGTTTTGTTCAATTTTCTCAAAATGTATGTTTACCCTTCGTTCGAGTTCAACATATGTTTTGTAGAATGATTTTATACATAACATATCATGAGTTGGGGGAATGGAAAAATGTGACTATGAAGAAAACTGTAAAAATGGGAACATTTGTGTACAAAACATATGGGGAGTTGTCCACACACTTATCAGAGTGCGTTGCCAATTTGAGTTCTCCATAGGAATAAATGGATATCTTCAAAGAGCCGCAGTTTTCTTGTTTCTTACCCGATTATTCTCTAACTTTCACAGATTATTCTTCTTAATCTCTTCAAGACTATGAAAGCAACATTTTGCTTGGGTTTCATTTTGCTTGGGTGGCATCATGTATGATACAATGTAATGCACTTTATTTGAGCTTGTTCCAAGGGCATCAAGCAAGAAACTCCCATTGATTTTAATGTCGACCTGGGGGTGTTGCATAAAGAGTTGCGATCAATCGCAAGTCAGTAAATATATGCACATTTAGGCACATTTTGTGACTTGCAATTAATCACAACTTTGCGATTGATCGCAACTCTTTATGCAACACCCCCAGGTTGTACCATTTTTAGCTCAATTATTCATTTCCACACATTTTGGAATATATGTAGAATACTTTGCTAAGCCATGATATGCTATTAATTTCATCAAAGGCATTCTTTCAATAGTCTGAATACATTGTTTGTTGGTGATTTTCTTCAAAACTGTTTAAAGAAATAAACCCAGAGATGTTAATAAATTGCAGTTATTATCAATGTATGAATATGGTATTTTTTCCTACCGGTCGGTACACGCAAGGACCTACATAAGATTGGAAAACAATGCCATTGGCCTCTTTACTGATGAATGTGTTTAAATTGTTAAAATTTTGCTACTGAGGCAGTCCACCCTTACTAGGCTTATATTTGTTTAGATTACAATAAAATGAATAAATAAATGAATGAGTCCACGTTTACCCCTGGTGATTGTAACATAATGTATCTCAGTTTGGAATTGCGTGCATGTTTGTGTGTGCATCATAGCATGGTGTGTGTGTGAATTATTTATTTATTTTTCCGTTGAAGAGGGGGGGGGGGGGGGGCTGGGGGTGGGAGGGTCATAAAGTCTAAGGGGGATAGTGAAATTCAGAATTGTAAGGGCACACATTGAACCAAACAATCTTGCTACCAGCATAGTGCCATGTGTGTTAAATAGGATGAATAGTCCCTGAAAGTTTTAGCACGATCGGTCAAGTAATAAGACAACTACAGCTCTTTGGAAATGCCCATTTAAGTTGTATAGAATAGGTTAAAATTGTAAAAAAAACAAATTCTGCTAAATTTTCTCAAAATATGTTTGAGTTTGAGTTTGTGTTTTGTAGAGTACATTTCTTGCTTCTTGCTCAAATATTAACTTTCAGAGATTATTCCTCCTAATCTGATACGACTATGAAAGCAACAGTTGGCTTGGGTTTCATACCAATAAAACAAAGTGTTATTGGTATTGGATATTTGGTAAACTGGTAAAGGGAAACGTATAACACATTTTGGTTATTTTGATGCAATTTTTAATCCACTTTTAATTTGGATAAATAAGCTAATATTTGACATATTTGAATATCATTATAAAGTTAATCCAAAGATTCTAGTTGGAGTTACATTACATTTGCACCAATCACATCTTGAGAATTACATTTCAGCAAGAAGTTCACAAATAAATCACATTCCTTGTCAAAATTGTAATGGTCCCATAAATATTGTTGTTTTAATCAAACACTCCTCACAAAATATCAATTGCAAAAGAGCTAGATACATGTATATATATTTGAATATACAGTGGAACCTCACTATAAAGAGCCAATGATATAATAAAACAATTTAACAGATGATTTGTCAATCATGTCATGTGTCCATTTTCGTTCATAACACGTGAACACAATGGACAACACGTCTCCTTACATTACAAAACCTGGAGGGAAGGGACATCTGACATGATTGACAAAAGATCCTCATTCTCCATGACCACTGAAGCAAATCGAATAGGGTTTTCTGCAAGATGTAGGTAATAAGTTATAGTTTCATACCCTGATATATCATTCTGATTGATCTACTATCTTTAAAGTTATCGTTGCAGAAAGTCCAGTTGTAATTAATTGTGGGACATGTTGTATGTATAATAATAAAGTTCCACTGATGTCCACTTCAAAGATTGAAATGATGGCATAAATTAATAGTTTACAAACATAAATCAATCACTCTTCTGCAGGCCCAGTTGAGTCTTCACATTATACTAATTTTTCAGGAAACCTAGTATTCTGGTGGAATGGAATTCTAAAACTATGATCTTTCATATACTTTACTAGAACATTATTTGGGGGGGGGGGGGGGGTTGATTCCCTTTAAAGATGAATAACAGTTTTGGGAAAGTTACAGAAAACATTTATATTGGCCACAATAATTGATCAATATTGTTGATTAAGTATTTAAAAAGAACTTGTGTGGTAAAATCCGAACCCAAGCATCGTTACATGCAGAAATATCGGAAAAAGCATGGCGATCAATTTACTGTAAATCAGTTTTATAATTTTGCAAATATATCCATTAGTAGGCAGTTTCCTGGCCAAATGTTTATAATCCCATATTAGTAAAATTATATTATTTCACATGGTTGGTAATAAGAGTGTACATTTCATTTTTTGCGAGTGGGACGTTTCCCATTACTGGCATTTGCCTTTAACCCTATATAGCCCGGGGGGGGGGGGGGGGGGGGCTAAAATGGCCCCCCCCTCAACATTTTTCGCGATAATTTTTTAACGCGATAATATCTTGCGCTGAAATTTCATGACTTTTTCTTTTGGGTCTTGCGCATCTTTTGAAATCAAATTTTCGAAAATCGGACCTAGGGTTACGAAGTCACGTGACCTTTTGTCTATGCATGTCAGCCCGAAAATCGCAAAATTTCGTGATTTGTGTACAAAACATATGGAAATATCAGTTTTCATAAAAAGAGATACCGTATTTGTCGGTGTATTAACCGCTCCGGTGTATTAACCGCACCCCCTAAAAAAAACAAAAAAACAAAAACAAAAAAAACTGAGGTTAAAAAAGTGAGGTTAATACGGTCGTGTATTAACCGCACCCCCCTTTTTTTTTTTTTTTTGAAAAAAGGTGCGGTTAATACACCAGCAAATACGGTATATCATTGATAATTTGGTCTTGTTTACATTTTAGGTGTTTGTTTTGGGGTTCAAAGTAGTTGATTTATCGTTAGAAATAAAATAAACAACAAAAACAATAAAATACATAAGCTAAAAAAACAAAGAAATACATAAGAAATTATAAAAACAATCAAAAACATAAGAACCTGGCTCTTCCAAATTTGTTTGTTGTATTATTCCAAATGGTCTAAAGAACATAGGTTGTCAAAACCAATGTTTAATTATGAAGAATATATGATTTATGGATAAAAATATGAATTTGATGACCTTATTTGCATAAATTACCATAATTATGCAAATTAATGCATTTTTCAAAAAAATAAAATTACCATAGTATTCTATACACTTCACGAAACACGCATGTAAATTTACACGGCGAACGGCCGCTTTGCGGCCGAGATCTTAAGGGGGGGCCAAATTAGCCCCCCCCGGGCTATGCATTTTCAAAATAGCCCGGGCTATATAGGGTTGGCCTGGTCACACAGGACACGACTAGACCCACGATTGGTACAAATCTATGGCAAGCTGTTTTTAACATTTATTCCTATTTCTTGATATCAAGAAATCAAATTCTTGATATCAAGAAATAAAATTCTTGATATCAAGAAATGCATTCTTGATATGAAGAAATACATTTCTGTTGTTAAGCATTGGTAATTCTTGATATCAAGAAATGCATTCTTGATATCAATAATTCAATTTTTGATATCAAGAAATAGGAATAAATAATAATATAGTTTCTTATACAGCGCTAAATACATAAATGTTTCATAGCGCTTTACACTATTATTACCCCGATCATAGGATACAATGCAAACCAGCACACATTGTGTGCACCATCTCCACTCCCTGGAGAGCATTACTTCCAAGCGCTCATGGGCTTAAGAAGATCGTTCACATAAAGGCTTTCACCTCCTACCGGTCCCCATTTATACACCTGGGTAGAGAGCAGCAATAGTGGATAAATTGTCTTGCCGAAGGACAAACGCGGTGGCAATGCGGTGCCAATGTTGCCACACCACATCCACATAAATGTTAAAACGGCTGCGTACTGCATTCGTGGGTCTAGTCGTGTCCTGTGTGACCAGGCCTTTACATTCATCAATTCGTCATTGTTGGCAAGTTCTAAATATTCATAACGGGCTTGCTAGTAGCACCCATTTCCTGGCATTCAGACAAACACAATGTGTTGTCCATTTAGTCTGCAGCTTTGACCAACTGAAGACTGATGAATTAGAATTTTCTAATTGCAAAGTTCTTCATATTAATAAAAGACTTCACCATCTAAGGGTCAGGAAGGTAAGTTAGCTCAGTTGTGAGCACTTGCTAGCGCAGTCCAAATCCCACGTCTTTTGCCATGCATGAAACTCAAGTTGTGGGTCAACGTGCCTCCCAATGTGCTTCCTATGCAGCAACCAAAAAAATACTTTTTTTTCACGAGGGCGATTTTGAAAATTTTGAGGGAGAAAAACGCCCTCGTGAAATTATTCACGAGGGCTATTTTGGGGCTCACGGGGGCTCTTTTTTTTTTACATCGTTTTCACTGCTCAAGGGTCTAATAAATGATTATCATGATGTGATCTAACCGATTATGCCATGTTTGGTACGTTTCTGGCGCTTTCCGATCATGCAAAAAGATGTTAAAAAAAAAATAAATAAATAAATAAATAAATAAATTAAAAAAAAAAAATTTCGCCCCCGTGCCGTGGCTCACGGGGGCGATTCCAAAGGTATCGGGGGCGAATCGCCCTTTGCCCCCGTGTATTTTTTTGGTTGTTATGCAGTCCGAACCCCACCATCGGACATGGCATCATTTTCCATGCATGAAATTCGAGCTAACTCACATACATGTAGTGCAAAAACATGCCTACTCTGTGCTTACTATGCAGGAAAGGATTCATGAAAACACTCTGTCCCTTAGCTAGGACGATAAATGGAGATCCCATGTATAAGTATAAGATATGTCTCATCTCATGCACGCACAAGAACGTAGTCTACTTCGTCCTGTACTTCATAACCCAAATTAAAGTTGCAGAATTATCAGCAAGTTAAGATTTGTCGCTAATATGGAAAAGAAGTTTCGGAATTCGTCATCCTCGGCCAGTTCCAAATATCAATCCTAAGCCTGTCTGTTGCACCTTCCCTCAGGCATAAAGACAGATTTGTGATGAATTAAACATTTTATTTGCAAAGTTCTTCATATTCATATCAAAGGCTTCACTATCTAACAGTTTTAGAATTCGCCATCGACACCATGAGTTGTAATTTTAAATGTACAGGTTCGCTAGTAGCAACCACCATTTACACTGCAGCTAGAGAAGACCGATGAATGATAATTTTGAATTGCAAAGTTCTTTTTATTTATATCAAAGACTTTGTCATCTAACAGTTTCAGAATTTGTCATCGTTGCCAAGCTCCAAATATTCGTTGTAAGCCTGCATGTTGCACTCTTCCTCAGGCGTGATGATTTAAAATATGATAATTTGCAAAGTTCTTCATAATTTATCTATATATCAAGACTTGAAAAATCTAACAGTTTCAGAATTCGTCGTCATCGCCGAGCTCCAAATATTCATCGTAAGCCTGCCTGTTGCACCCTCCCTCAGGCGTAAAGACGTATTTGTGATGAATTAAAATATTATTATAATTTGCAAAGTTCTTCATATCTATATATCAAGACTTGAAAAATCTAACAGTTTCAGAATTCGTCATCGTCGCCGAGCTCCAAATATTCGTCGTAAGCCTGTCTGTTGCACCCTCCCTCCGGGGTGAAGACGTATTTGTGAAACGTTCCGTCGATGCAGACCGCCACGACCGAAGACTGGGGACCGAAGGCACAGACGCACGCACACTCCGCTGGCACTGTGAAATTGGTTATTCCCCATTGTGATTCTGCGTACGGCCCTAAGAGTCCAACTTTGGCAAGTCTAGGATAAATAACGAAAAAATAATAACTAATAAATACAAAAATACACTTTATGTGTAGAAACCTAATTAAGCTCTCTCACTTGTCTGTTAAAATCAAAATGTAGGTTTTCAAGCCATGAGAAAGGCCCCATCACAAGCTCCCATTTGCTGCCTTCTGCTAAAACATCAGACATTTTGCAAAGATTGTTTCAATCTTAAAAACATTATGTTTGAATTTTATAAATATTATGTGAACTTAACATGCCCATTTCTTTAAATTATGAATTACCCTCAAGTGCAGGGTTTTGCTATATCCAGTCATAATTATCTCCTACATTATAAATAATTGAAATCTGAAAATTTGGCATCTCATACAGAGGATTCCGGTCAACTTTTTAGGTCTCATTGATTCCTTTGTATTGTTAATGTAGAAATAGCGTTTATATTAAATGTTGTCTCTAAACGTAAACAAACAAAAAAAAAATCAAAATCACAATTGATTTTGTTTTTGTTATTTTTTAAAAAAGCAACTAATTTTGTAATTTGTTATTTTTTGAAAAACATAATCAAACTAAAAAAAAAAACCCTAGCAAATACGGCAAAAATGGAATGGCTGGCAGCTCTGTATAATAAAGGGAGTATATTATTATCATTGTAATATTATATTATTCAGAGGGTTAATGGTGAATGAACTCCCGGGGGGTGGGGTGGGGGGTGGGGGGGGGGGGGGCACTCATGTTAGACGGGTATGTGCTGCTTACAAGACCCCCGTTTTCACACCCAATTGCCGCTCTCAAGATACCCAATTTAAACAAAATTGCCGCTCCATAGACCCCCGGAATGACTTGGCTAGGTAGTTGAGTAGCGCCAAGTACATTATTCTTCATCTAGTCAGCTCTTGGACCACCATTTGACGGTTTCCGTCGGTCTTTGGTAGCTCCAAAATCCATGTATTTTGTAGTTTTAGTCTGCTCCTTAGACTCCTTAACTCCTGTTACAGGGTTTTTGTAGCTCCAAAGACCCTATATTTTGTGCTTGTAGTCAGCTCTTAAGACCCCAAATTTAGAGTTCCATGAGGCACACCCCCGTCAAAAAAAAAATTTGAGTGCCCCCCAGGAATGAACTACTTACGAGGATCTCCTGTTGAGGGTTGTGTCTTTGAGGGCAAAGATGTGCACCGTTCCTTTGTCGCTGGATGCACACAGATAGGCAGAGTCGTTGCTGAAATTGATGCTGGCAGAAAAACGATAAGATACAACAATTATTAGCATTATTGGTGAGAAGTTGAACTTAACTCTAAGTTGGATCTACCACTTATAGTACGCCATTTGTAGAGGGAAAACATACTCAATAGCAAAAATATATATATAAGTATTTGAGACTTCCAACAAAAATGTATATCAATAATTTCGAGGATCCTTGATAATGACCGATTTTTATCAAAATTAATGCCTTTTGAAAAGAACGGTTTCATCAATATTTCAAAGAAACAAACGGCTTTCCATAATGTTAAAGTCTTTGAGGGCAAAGATGTGGACTGTTCCTTTGTCGCTGGACGCACACAGGTAGGCAGAGTCGTTGCTGAAATTGATGCTGGCAGAAAAATGGTAAGATAATAATAATAATAATAATATTTATGATGCGTTTATATAGCGCATTTTCCATCTAAAATGTTCAAAATCAATGTAAGTCCACATTATTGAAAGAGGTGATATACAATTGTTCTTTAAAAAGATTGAATAAAGCTTGGTTGTGGAGGGTCTGAGGTAGTTTATTACAAATATGGGCTGCTGCAGAAGCAAAGATACAACAATTATTAGCAGTATTGCCAAGATGAATTAAGAATGCAACCTTCACAAGTTATAAATGTGTATAAAGTCCGTGCAATGAGTTTGTAAATATCACTTTGCATTTTCACTGCCATACAACATCCATTTAACGTGAAATTTTCCCACATTACTCAGTAGACATATTAGACCACTAACGTACAAATTTGTATCAACCAGGGTTTGGTGTGAAAATTTATATGGCCGAGTAATGAGCAAAAATGCAAAGTGATGTTCACAAACTCATTGCACTCACTTTGTACACGGTTTTCGCGATCCGTTAGATTATTTAACATCTGAACACTTAACATCTTAAATATCTTTTTAACTAAAGGGAAATTTGAAAAACCAAAACCTGTCCCATGATTTTTTTGTTAATACGAATACAACAAGGTATGGGGGAACCACTTGAATTCCAATTGTATTTTGAGAATTTGGACAATGTTACTAGTCCCTTTAATATAGATAAGCTTTTTTCTTGCTTGGTTCTCATTCCTCTGTACCTCCCAATAGTTTTAATAGATTGACAGTGTTATATCTTATTATTATCATTTTTTATAAATTCTTCACCAGTGCTTGAAGGAGCCGGGGGTGGCGGTAAAGTGTGCATTCGTATTAATGTAACTGGATATAGCAGAACCCTGCACTTGTCGCTAAAAATCAAAATTTAGATTTTCGTTTGAAAATATAAAGAAAGACCTCATCACAAGCTTTCATTTGATGCCTTCTTCTAAAACATCGGAAAATATTTTGCAAAGATATGATTGTAAATGCCCATTTCTTCAAAACATGAATTACCGACAAGTGCTGGGTTTTGCTATATCGGGGGGGGGGGGTATTTCACAAAGATCCTAAGTTGAACTTATCTCTAAGTTGGACTTAAAAATTATGGAAAGCCGTTAGTGTTTTTTAAAAAAATTTTGGAAAAGTTTGCATAAAAGGCATAAGATGTTATAATAATAATATTTTCTATTATCAAGTAGATTTCATGTTCTTGATCTAAAACTTATGAAAGTCTAAAATAATTACATTCTTGCTTTTGAATACATGTATGTTTTATTCCAAGGCTACAAATGGCTTTCCATAATAAATAAGTCCAACTTAGAGTTAAGTTCAACTTAGGATCTTTGTGAAACACCCCCCAGGTCTCAAATGTGTTTGAGCAGCTTACCAGTACAGGGTAGCAGGGTCCGATCCCCTCCTCAGCTCCAAAGCCAGTCTCTTATTCACTGTGTCAAACACTCTGATCAGGGTTCCCTGTGTAGGAAAGGGTGAGAAAGGTTTTACCCGTCAAGGATGAGGGCTATTTTAACTAGGCGCAATTGATAATTATTTTCCTCTACAAATTGGCAACTCAAGTGCAGGGTTTTGCTATAGCCGGTCACAAATGCTGCAACCTCTGCACATGGGAGAAGTACTACATAATCACAGCCACCAAACTTTGAAGTCTCACAACTCTGAACTCTAGATCCGAACTAATTTCTACCTGTAGACATGAGAGAAAGCTAGTTCCTCCTTTCAGAATATGGATGCGACCTGACCTGACCTGCCAAGACTCCACACTAACGTTTTTCTGTACTTGCCCGTTTGGGCAAGTAAAATCCTACGTTTTGAAAATGTACTTGCCCCATTATCAAATTGACTAGCCCTCTTACTTCTAGATGAGATTAACACAATTTTAAGGAAATGCATTGTTCTCTTGTAGTTAAACAATTATTTAGTTGCCCCATTTGTGTAATTTTACTTGCCCAACACTAATTTTCACTTGCCCCGGGCAAGTGCTTGTGTGGAGCCCTGACTATTACACCACTCATGATAGAAACCACAATAAATTGACCAAAAAAACAATAAAAACGTAAGGAGAAAAATCTGTGCATAAAGTAGGAAATACAGTGTGCCCCCTCAATCAGTCCAATAACACTAATGCCTAGCGCACAAATGTTCCAATTTCGTGAGGGTTATTACAAACCTTTGTCGATGCAGTGGCTACAAGACTGCCCTCTTGCAACCACACTAATGCCTAGGTCACAAATGTTCCACTTTCGGAAGGGTTTGTACAAACCTTTGTCGATGCAGTGGCTACAAGACTGCCCTCTTGCAACCACACTAATGCCTAGGTCACAAATGTTCCAATTTCGGGAGGGTTTGTACAAACCTTTGTCGATGCAGTGGCTACAAGACTGCCCTCTTGCAACCACACTAATGCCTAGGTCACAAATGTTCCACTTTCGGAAGGGTTTGTACAAACCT
This sequence comes from Echinarachnius parma, assembly GCA_037951105.1. Taxonomy (NCBI): domain Eukaryota; kingdom Metazoa; phylum Echinodermata; class Echinoidea; order Clypeasteroida; family Echinarachniidae; genus Echinarachnius; species Echinarachnius parma. The sequence goes on along the minus strand of JBAMJV010013587.1, from coordinate 6,991 downwards.
TTGTCGATGCAGTGGCTACAAGACTGCCCTCTTGCAACCACACTAATGCCTAGGTCACAAATGTTCCAATTTCGGGAGGGTTTGTACAAACCTTTGTCGATGCAGTGGCTACAAGACTGCCCTCTTGGTTGATGGCTATACAGTGTACGTTCCCCTGGTGTGCGTTGATGGTGACCGGTGCAGACGATTTGCCCGGTTCCGCAGAGGTGAGATCAATCAGCTGGACGCTGCCAGATTTGTAGCCAGGGAAGACTAACAGAGGTCGGTCTGATGTGGGACATACTTCAACAATACCTGCAGCAAAGAGAAAATATAAAGCAACCTTGGGTAAATGGGTAAGGAGCACATCATGGGCGTCGATACTTACGTAATACCTATTCATCAGGGGGGGATGAATGAATAGATCATCCCACCCCCCCTCATGAATGGGTATCAATTACAGATCGACGCCCATGGAGCACATGGTGCTTCAACAATATATCGTCGCTGGGCTGTTATAACCTCGTATCTCAAAAAGACAAAATTTTCAGGAGAGTGAAAAAACATTCTTATTTTAACAAATTATGTGCGTAGGCTATGTTATTTGAACTTAAGACTATGTTTGATAATCAATTCGATATGAAATGGTTGAAATGCACGAAAAATAATTTGGAAGGCGGGAAATTGAGTTACGAGGTTTTCGAACTAAATCCTAAAATGAGATACAAGGTTTTCGAAGTAAATCCTAAAATGAGATACGAGGTTTTCAAAAAGATGAATTGTGGTTATTAGAAAAAAAAAAACTCATGTGGTTATTAGAAGATGAATTACACCTTAAACTTCACATTTATAAACAAAAGTAATTTTCACCAAAATTTGAGGTTTTAACAGCCCAGCGATGATATGTATATAATGGTATAACGATACACGTATTAAAGAGAAGAGATATCAAATACTCTGTAAACAACCATAGCCCATAGGTATATGACCGAGCAGTGGGGGATGGGGGGCAAGGGGTACTGCAACCCCCTCCACCCCCACACTAGATTTGTAGCCAGGGAAGACCAGCAAAGGGTGTTCTGAAGTGGGGCATACTTCAACAATACCTGTATTAAAGAGAAGATAAACAACATCTGTAAGCAACCATAGGTATACAAGGTGGAATGCAAGGGGGGGGGGGGGGGGGGGGGGGTGCAAAACATTCTAAGCAAGGGCGACCACAGGAGTAAAAGGCGGGGGGCTAAGGTATCAGGCAAAACCCCACACCAGATTTGTAGCCAGGGAAGACCAGTAAAGGGTGGTCTGAAGTGGGACATACTTAAAAACACTTGAGAAGATATACAACATCTGTAAACCAACCATAGGTGTAAAAGGTGGAAGCAAGGGGGGGGGGAGGGAGGAGGGGTGCAAAACATTCTAAGCAGGGGCGACTACAGGTGTACAAGGCAGGGGGCTATAAAGGGGTACTGCTACCCCCCCCCCCCCCCCCCGGCCCCCTGCCCCCCTTTCCTCCAAGGCATACTTGCCAACATTTGAATTTTGGAAAGAGGGACAAAATTGGCCGGGGGCGGCCCCCGGCGGGGTTAAGGGTCAGCGCCCCTTACGGGGGTTACGAGCAGAAAGGAAAATAGCACTGTGGAGGGCCATTATAGGCTTAAAGGCATATATGCGTGGGTTATTAGACGCGTGGATCCATCTTGCGCACTTTTACGCACGGTACGTAATCCCCATTGGCTCAGTTATAAGTAGCGATCGCAAACTGTCCCATTTCTGAATACCCGAGTCAAAAATGCATTAAAAATAGTCGCATTCGGAATGTTTGTACTAGTCGAATGGAGATCCATCAGAGATGTTTACGAGCGAAAATATCACGTAACACGCTTAACCGCAACCGACTTCAAAGTGCCGCCGTTTGATGGCTAGGTGACAGCGTGAGAAAATTGTTTGCTGCATGCAATTTCATAAGAAGGCCTTTGTTCAGATATTTCGAGGCACCTCTCTTCGATCGATCCAACATATATCTTGAGTTTATCTCGAGAGATTACGGTGGAGTAGAGTTGGAATTTGCTGACTACCCTTTATAACCCACGCATATATGCCTTTAAAGTGACATCAGATTACCGAATACAAATTTTCGGATATGAAATTAAAAAAAATAAATAAAAAAATAAAAAATTGATTTTTATTTTTTAATATTTTGTTTTCCTTTTTTTTTTCCGTTCAATTTTGTAATCCCCATTCGATAGATTCGATCAGAAAATGGCACATTGAACCCTGCTTATCTATTGCTATTTTAAAAAGTTAAAAGTTAAGGTATTTTGCATAATTTACAAATAAACTAAACAAATAATAAACCAAAGGTACTAAGAGGATTAAATATACAAGTGGTATAGTGAGAGCCAAATTTAGCAGAATCTTTGATGACATATCAAAGTATTTCATCTTGACAGCAGTTTGTACACTAACATCGCTCTGTCCTGCCGATTCTAATTGAAAAAAAGGACAGAATATTTATATCGAATACTTTTTTTTTTTTCTTTTTCTTTTTGTTAAAAATCGGGACGTCCCGATTTTACCCTTCTGAAAAATTCAAAAAACGGGACAATTCCGATAAAAACGAGACAGTTGGCAAGTATGCCAAGGTGACCAAGGAACACTGGCCAAAGGGTGGTCTGATGTGCGACATCTTCAACTGGACCTGTATCAAAGAGGACAAATGAAACACTCTGTAAACAACCATCTAGGTTGCCTGTAAGGTGCACACATTGCTAAGGACCCACGTTCCCATCCTTCTGGGTCCCCATTTATACACCTGAGTAGAGAGCAGCAATATTGGTATATGATGTAGGGAGCAATGAATGCTTCAGACCCACTTTATTACTAATGGAAACACACAAGATAACAACAAAATTATTCAAGTAAAGCATCTGGGCCATGCCTCATACAACTTTTCAAATTGTTGTAAGTATTTTAACTATCATGGCAACAGCTATAATGCTCCATGCTGATTGGCTGTTGATCCAAAAGTTACAATAATTGGACATTTACAACAGTTGGAAGGGTTTTATGAAACAGGGCCCTGTTGTGAAACTTACCGCTAGGATTTGGCCTGGTATCTAGTGCCATGAGCTTCTGTGGGTTGTGGGGAAAGCTGTACACGTAAATCTTGGTTCGCAGAGCAACGATCAATCTAAATAAAAAGCAAGAAGTACAAATTGAACCAAAAGAAATAACATGAGAGAAGGACTAAGTTCAGGGGACTAGGATTTGGCCTGGGGGGTCTTTCACAAAGATCCTAAGTTGAACTTAACTCTAAGTTGGACTTAAAAATTATCTTTGGAAATATTTTGTAAAAGTTAGTTTAAAAGGCATAAAATGTTGATTCAAATCATTGATATTTTCTATTATCAAGGGGATTTCATGTTCTTGGTGTAAAATGTATTGAAAATCTAAAATACTTGCATTTTTGCTTTTTAATATATTTTATTTCAAGACTACAAATGGCTTTCCATAGTTTTATAAGTTCAACTTATAGTTAAGTTCAACTTAGGATCTTTGTGAAACACCCCCCTGGTATCTAGTGCCATGAGCTTCTGGGGGTTGTGGGGGAAAGCTGTACACGTAAATCTTGGTTCGCAGAGCAACGATCAATCTGGAAAACAACCAAACAGACCAAAAGAAATTAAATTAAAAGAAATACAACGTTCAGGCCACTAAGTTTTGGCCTGATATCTTCTGCGGGTTGTGAGGAAAGTTGTACATGCCTCCACAAGCCTCCACACTAACTTTGTTTTATTTTTTTTATTTCTGTTTTTCTATTATCATAGAGATTAGAGATTTCATCCTCTTTAAAGTGGACTTCCATACGATTTCAAGCTTCTAAAGATTGAAAGACAGATATTCTAGGTCAATAAACACCATTTTGTATGAAAAAAGTGTGATTGTGGGTTCTTATAATTGGTTTTGAAATTCTAATGACACAAATTCGCGAGCGAGCTTGTTCTATCCCACAATGCACCAATTTGTGACGTGCGACCCTCACTATGCGCCTATCTATGTTTTTACACTGCAGCGAATGTGTTCTTTTGATAGGACCAATACAATGCTCGATCATGAATAGTTTAGTCCACGCTGCGCCACTGACCGTGCCTTTGAGCATTACTGCATTGTTGACCTGTTTGAAAATACTTGCCTGCCCGATATTGTAACACGTTTGGCTTTCATTGGAATTTGAATAGACACAAAGTTCTGTAAACGTGGTTATTGAATTTGCTGGCTCTGCATGACTGGCTATTATATGCAGTGATCACAATGCAGTGGCACCGGATTCAAGACTACTCAAGAAATTGAGCAAAGTGAGGGTGCTACGTAAGGGTCTCATGATTGTGTGCGGTAAATTTAATTATTTCCTCAGAGTTAATGACATTAGAAAAATCTCTTAGAAATCAACCAAAGTCAGTCAAATCCTGAAAATATTCAAGCACATCCCTATATTTATTTCCAATATACTGTATTTTTTTAAAAACTCGTCCGGCATTTTTGCATTTAAACATATATCCAAGGTTACCAATGGCCTAGCATAATTCTAACTCTAACTTCAAATCAAATTTAAGTTTATTAAGTATATTTTATTTCCGCATATTCAACACATTTTAAATCCAATAATAAACGATGCATAGTGATCATTATTTCAACTTAAAACTAGAAATTGCGCGCTCGGCGGGTCGCGCAGCCGAGCACATGTTTCCCCCGAACCAATTGCATTGCACTTTTGTGGGTTGTAATATTGTGAACTGAACAAGTTTGGTGGTGTACGTTGTTCTACTAGGCTGGCAGTAGCCTTTGGGCAAGGCCTCGCGCGCTGTTTGTCCTCCGAGCAGGGTCTGATTAATAGACAAGGCGATGTGCGCTTACAGCAGTGATCGCTGGACTGAGCCGCGTCAGCGGCGAGGCCTTTGCTAACTTGCGGAGCTCATTAATATTGGCATATGTAACAGGCTCTTACATTATGCAGCAGTTAAAAACAATTGCAGCCAATCGTCATTGTTTAGGGTTTTGAACAAGGTGTTATACTTGGATTTGTTTATCAATTATAGGGGGATCAGTATTCAAGTGTACTAGAGTCTCTAGAGAATCATATATCTCATTCAGTTTAAAAAACATTATTTTAATGTCAAGTAAGTTTTCAAATGACTCAAGTATTAATTAATTTGCTGTTTGATAATGGATTTATTGAAAATATTACTTCATTTTTTTCTCATTCTAACAATCTATACCTATGCAAAGTAGATCCCCTGATCTTTCTTTTCATCCCTCAGCTGAGATATTTGCAATAATTGTGCATGGCCCTGGTACTTTTTAGACATGTATTTCTGGATTTGATGTCTGAACCTAAATCTCTTACACACAACATGTGTAATGTGGAAATTCAGATAATTTGTTGTTGAAACATGAGCCTATTACCTCTGGGCTGTTCCCTACTCCAAGCTGGGGCAGAACCGCCCAAGCCTACTTCATACCAAATAAGAAAATAATCGGACAAGAACTCGGACCTGTAGAGCGGTCACAAGGTAATCTTAACTATTTCTTTATATCATGGTTACCATGGCAACCATGAATCCGCCCCACACCAAAATCAATAGGCTTCATCCTCTTTCCTTAATACACCTTCATACCAAATAAGAAAATGATCGGACAAGAACTCGGACCTGTAGAGCGTTCACATGGTAATCTTAACTATTTCTTTATATCATGGTTATCATGGTTACCATGGCAACCAGGACTCCGCCCCACACCAAAATCAATAGGCTTCATCCTCTTTCCTTAATACACCTTCATACCAAATTAGAAAATGATCAGACAAGAACTCGGATCTATAGAGCGTTCACAAGGTAATCTTAACTATTTCTTTATATCATGGTTACCATGGCAACCAGGACTCCGCCCCACACCAAAATCAAAAGGCTTCATCCTCTTTCCTTAAGACACCTTCATACCAAATTAGAAAATGATCGGACAAGAACTCGGACCTGTAGAGCGTTCACAAGGTAATATTAACTATTTATTTATATCATGGTTACCATGGCAACCAGGACCGCGCCCCACACCAAAATCAATAGGCTTCATCCTCTTTCCTTAATACACCTTCATACCAAATTAGAAAATGATCGGACAAGAACTCGGACCTGTAGAGCGTTCACAAGGTAATCTTAACTATTTCTTTATATCATGGTTACCATGGCAACCAGGGCTCCGCCCCACACCAAAATCAATAGGCTTCATCCTCTTTCCTTAATACACCTTCATACCAAATTAGAAAATGATCGGACAAGAACTCGGACCTGTAGAGCGTTCACAAGGTAATCTTAACTATTTCTTTATATCATGGTTACCATGGCAACCAGGACTCCGCCCCACACCAAAATCAATAGGCTTCATCCTCTTTCCTTAATACACCTTCATACCAAATTAGAAAATGATCGGACAAGAACTCGGACCTGTAGAGCGTTCACAAGGTAATCTTAACTATTTCTTTATATCATGGTTACCATGGCAACGAGGACTCCGCCCCACACCAAAATCAATAGGCTTCATCCTCTTTCCTTAATACACCTTCATACCAAATTAGAAAATGATCGGACAAGAACTCGGACCTGTAGAGCGTTCACAAGGTAATCTTAACTATTTCTTTATATCATGGTTACCATGGCAACCAGGACTCCGCCCCACACCAAAATCAATAGGCTTCATCCTCTTTCCTTAATACACCTTCATACCAAATTAGAAAATGATCGGACCTGTAGAGCGTTCACAAGAAAATCTCTGCGGCGGACGCGGCAGCGCGACGAGGCCAAATCCATAGTATCCCCCGAAGTGGTTCGGGGGATACAATAAGTTCAACTTAAAATCTTTGTGAATCAACAGCCAGAATAGCGAAAACCAAGAAGGAGAAGAAGAGGAAGAAGAGGAAGAAGAAGAAGAAGAAGAAGAGGAAGAAGAAGAAGAAGAAGAG
>JBAMJV010013586.1:0-34754 GCA_037951105.1 Echinarachnius parma | reverse complement strand
CTTCCAAATCTTTTTCAAATACAGTATGTACTAATTATGTTATACTGGATTATGCTACTTTGGCATTACTTACACGGACATTATTCCTGTTATCTGGGCCCCGTATTTTTTTGCAGAACGAGTTGCAATTAATTGCATGTCAGAAAACATGCATATTCGAACCCATCAAATTTGCGAATTTAGTCACATGATCTGACTTTCAATTAGTTGCAACTTTTCAGTCAATTGCAACTCTTTCTGCAACGGGGCACTGGACAGTCGTACAACATGTCTCATTCACAAACGTTGGAAACGATTTTCTATCGTTTTTTATTATATATCTTTACAGGAAGGTATTTCGCGGGCCTCATGATTTTAGTAAGTATATCCCTCGTACTCAACGTGATCGTGGTGTGTGTGTACAATTGCGGGACTTGCGGCGAACGTGTGCCCCATTGGCTCCGTGTCTTAGCGCTGCACGTGCTCGCACCGATCGTTAGGGTCAAGTACGAGGTGAAGCGGTTTCCTCCGAGCCGGGCCGCGCGTCACTCCAGCACTAGGCAGACCGCTGGGCATCGACTGCAGGCCAAGCTGCGGGAGAAGAACTATGAGAAGGTGCCGCTGAACGCCGACAGGTTGCGCGGCAGCCACTCGCAACACTTCTGTGGACACAGCGAACAGTTCCTGCAGAACGGAGGTGGTAATGTGGACAAGGATAACTCGCACGGTATGTACGCTGGCCAGTTCCTAAAGATCGCGGCCGAGCTGAAGCGCATGAACGATATTCTTATCACCATCACCACAGAGGCACTTAGCGTCGACAAGAAGGGAAAAGACAAATCTCCACCTAGGGAGTGGATGCTCATAGCCAAGGTTCTAGACAGGACATTTTTTGCGTGTTACCTTCTAGGGAACTGCACAGTGCTTGCGTATCTTGTCGCAACAATTTACGAGGCGGCTAAGGTTAATTCAGAACACATAGATGGGTAACTATTCCCAGCAATGATTATGGAACGGCCTATTGCTCGCCTTTCTGATCGAAACAATCTACGAGGTGAGGCGAGTATGGTATATTCAGATAGATGTATGTCAAACAACGATTAGCAATAACCGTGTATCACACGTACTTGAATACAGACCTTTCCAAATCACGAAATGCAGATGTGGTGAGTGATGACGATACCCGAGTCTTCGAGCAACGGTGAAGTGTCTGACGAGCGACTAATATGCAGACCTGGCACTGTGTTTCCCTTAGATGGCAGCACACATTTGCTCTGTGAAGTTTGGCGTTGTCACTGTACCCGAAATGTTGCCAGAGTTCGGGTATTGGCGTGGTAATCGTGCACGTTCTTGAACAGAAGATGGGAACCTGGCGCAAGAGGGCCAACTTGTTCACGAGAAGTCGGGTTTATATGGATCCATTCGAACTGTGAACTTTGATTGGCCAAAATATAAGCAAACAACGGGTATTGGCAGACGAAACACGGATGGAAAAAGGCATACCCTCAAGAGACCTTGACTGAGGGTGATGGAGAGAGACTCCTAAGTCTCGATGATGACTACAAGGATTAGTAACGTGGACATTGTGTTTTGTTCTGGGTTTGGCCCATATCTTTCTCTCTTAGACGAAGGGATGAGCTGCTTTGTTAATGTTATTGTAGAGTTACGAACTTAATTCAGAAACGTTGTCAAATAGTGTTATACCGACTATATCGCGTTTGAAACAATGATTGTGCAAACTGACGAATATCTCGCACTTCAGACGTACGGCATCTAATGGAGGTATCTGAACTTGCTGATCCTAGCTCTCGATCAATTGTCAACGACCTCTCTGGTGGGACGAAGGCAAGTCTTGAACTGCTTACGAGTCGAGCAACGAAAACATATGTGCATGTAGAAAACTAAATGGGACATTGTTTTGTTTAAAGTTCTTTTCGTACAGGTTGGGTGACAATGGGCTTGATCGAATTTCTTTGCACAGTCCTTTTGACATGTTTTAGGTAAAATATAAATTATCAACTTTTTCATTGCGTGTTTCATTTTTAGATCATCGTGTATTTGTACTTATTTTCTCCCCGACGTAGCAGTATGTTTTATATATTAAGAATACAGCTAAAGTGCATTTTAACATTTGGGAACACCATTGTACATACACCGGGGATATGTAAGTTATTCACTTTGAAGAAATGAGTCATATGGACCCTCGCAATTTGATTTGACACTCATAATTGGTAAATGGGTTTATTCGTTAGCAGACGTTTTAACATCTGAATGCTATACCTTTGGATATTATACCACCGTTATTCATTGAATTATGATATTTAAAAAATCACTTATTGTGTTCCGTAAATATGAATTGTAATGTACAGGATCGATCGGTATGTTAAATATTATTAAGTCATGAGTTACAGATAAAATACCGGCGTAGGTTACAGCTGCAAACATGCGGATGCCATTTTTTTGTTTTTTTGATTAGGGGGGGCTGTGAATGAAATATCACGCCCCTGAATAAAAGACATCCGGGAGTTAAAGGAGTAGTTCAGTATTGGTATAGAGGGCGCTGCACGAAATATTGTGTGTGTGAGATAATATAAAAACTGAGTGTAAAATCTGAAAGAGCATACAATTTTAATGACAGAATAAACTTTATTTGATCAAAATCGGTTCAGAAACGGCTGAACTATCAATAAATATATCCGATCGGAATAAATCTGGGGCCCAGATTTATTCGATGATTTTTAAACCAATTTTGAAAATGCTTACACTTTTTCAAAAGTTTTCAAAAGAGGTTTTTAAATAGTTTTTGATGATCTCTCAATTTAATTATTATTTCAACAAAATATTACATCCACAATTTTGTATGGTTGAAACCAATGCCTTTTTAGAGGCACCATCTTTTGTGTCAATGGTTCTTTTTGAATGATAACAGGCTTTTTACTTAGTCGTTTGTAATTTTCTATACATTTCGAGCATGGTGGAGTTATAGCTATTAGTTTGTAATGTTATTGTGCAGGTTTTGGTAACTAAAGCTCAGTCTTACCAAAACTGTACCCCTTTAACATGTTTAAACGGAAAGTACAGTTCTTTTACAGTATTTCAATACAAACTTTGCGTGATATAAATAAATACAAATAAGTATAATATCTATTTTTAAAAACAACATTATTTTAAAAACATAAACAAGTAAGTTTAATACAAAAATCGGTACAGAAACGGCTGACATATTCATCAATGTATTCACTTAAATATAACATGTTGGTCCCAGACTGTATTCAATTATCTTTAAACGACCGTAACAAAATATACCATTTGTGAAAATGTATACCAAACTGGATTTCAAATTATTTGTTTGATAATTTCTCTAGTGAATGTTCAATGTTTACGTTCCCATTCTATATTTTTTAGAAAGGGGGTTAGATATTCATTAAATTGTCTAAATATCGCTCTCGTTTTTTCAATGGCTAGTTATTGATTTGAACAGCATCCTGGCTAAGCCGAAACAATGTTTATCTATTAAGTTATTATTAAATAAGGCACAACTAAAGTCAATTAAATGTATTTAATAGAACACAAAATACCGCTTTAATTATAACCATTAGTTAAACCGATGTGCAATGTCTCCGATAATTTTGGTCTGATTTAGTTTTAGTGTGTCATAATTATTTATAGTGAGCTGTTTCAATTACTTTTAATGATTATTAGTATTATCTCCATTTAATAATAAAAACGGTTATTTATGTAGCGCTATTCCCGGGGCCCAGTGGGGTATTATTTGACATTTTTGCACACTTTTACTATATCGGGAATATCTTTCTAACCATTGAAGCTACCCCCTACAAACCATACATTTCTGGAAAGCTTAGCATAATTATGGGGAATCCAACAAAACTAAATTAAAGTCAATTGGACTTAAATTTTTAGACTTTTAGCAAGTCAACATTCAAAACGCATCTCCTCAGAGGTATATAGGCGTATACATTCAACATTTTAAAGATAGATATTATGATGCTATACAAACAAATTAATGATGGCTTTTTACATTATTCAGCTATCTTTATAGTCAAAAGGCAATTAAAAAAAAAATCAGAAATGTACATATGAAATATACATATTTGGGTTTACAATAGGGTTACCTCTAAAAGCCATCAAAAATCAGATTTTCGGCAAATGAGCTTGAAAGGTCATGTACAATATTGATATTTGTGAGATGAATGTGACATGGATAACAGTAGGAAAATAGCGGGATAAATAGCAGTAGTTGGTTCAATGGAAGTTTAGGGCATGTTAATCACATATAAACTGCCATGTTCATTTTCGGCATGACAATAGATGTTGCTACTTAACTTTGAAAAAAAGAGGAACACAATTTGGATGATAAAATTTTGATTTGGGACAATTTTATTTGGGCTATTGAAGAAAAGTATAATTAAAAATATCCAAAATCTAAGCTGGAGAATAATCACTTCCGGCCCCCAAAATGTAGAACATTGATAACAAAATCCTTAATTTGTCCATTTGATAGCTACCCCCTACCCCACAAAGTATGAATTTTCCTAAAGCTTAGAACCCGTGGATCATTTTAAGATATAAATCTCAATTTTGATGAAAACAAAATACCAATACCCCACTGAGCTCCTTCAGGATCATTTATATGTAGATGCGTTATATTATATCTCATAATACAATAATTATTTACATTTTGCATATATTTGTACACAATTCTCTTCATCACTAAAAGTAAATACAGTGCTATGTAAAGATTTATATATTTTCCCAGACATGTATATATGATTGTAATGAATAGAACTAATTACAATGGTATAAAGGCAACATGGCTTATTTTGCAGCGAAACCCTAAGGAGATAGTTAACAATTACTGAAATAAGAACAAACTATAGATATATATATCTATTAACAGATTAAGCTTGTTTGCGGTGAATTGAGACATTAAACCTGAGTGTGAATTGTTATCGAGTTTTGTTTTTAAGCGATCTAGAAACTTTGTTGACAAGTGCAAAAACTTCAATCATAAATATCTTGTAAACGAAAAAGATGTGAAACTATCCACAAGATAGTCGTAACCGAGTACAAAGCCAGTGCAGTGAGTTAGTGGATATCGCTTTGCATTTCTGCTCATTACTCGGCCATAATAACGTCGATAAATTGAACTAGAAATGTTCACACAGTACCCAGTGAACATATCAGATACCAACACTACACATACTATCAACCATTCATCACTTTTTGCACATGTCAACAAAGTTACTTGATCCCTTTAAGATCATCTTTCTGTACAACCCGTCTATGAAACAACGTCTTCCTGCAAGGGATTTTAGCAGCTTTTTTGTCACGTTTGTCTGTTTGTGTAGGTACCATGTATGTGAACATTATGACTACATTAGTCGCATTAATGTACGAACAATTATAAGACAAAATCATTTGTCTACTTCATGATTAATGCTATGAGAAATTATGATATTGTTTTGTTTCGTATTGCAAATCGCTTGTCAATTATTGAATCACATATTGAACTATGTGTGTGTATTCTGATAAGTTCGTGTTTCTATGTATACGATGTATAAATGTTAAATTGTTCTATGCATTTATATATTTTTTAAAGATGTCTGAATTCATCAGGTTATAATATAGAAATAGAGATTTCATAAAAAATATATATAACATATTATTATGATCATGACCGTAGAACGATGTGTAAGACAGAGAAGTTGGGGGGTTAATTCACTCTCCGTATACGTCGGAGATCAATCATGTTTACAGCTTGAGAGTCATGTAACAACTAAATTAGGCTTTCTCGAAATTTTTCGATAAATTTTCCAAATATTATGTTATCAGACAATATTTGGAATTAGACAGATATTAGTCTGTGACCAACAATATTGTATGCAGAACTAAATAAACCCACACAAACGACACAACGCCCTTCTCACTCGATCTCACCCGACATTTATAGAATAATAGTATGTTTGTGTTACAATGCGGAACTGAAGCCGATTTGTAGACTTGTGTTGTAAAACAATAATGTCACGGGTGTAGCCGAATATATTTGAAGAGCTTAATCCGAAAAGCGCTATATCCACTTTTTCAACTTTCGAGAAAAACTGATTTCTCTGCCCAACATGGTACATATGCCTATGGGAATATGAAAATGAAACGTTCCATATTTTGATTGTGTAACATCTCCTAAAATGTAGATTTCTAGATGGCTGCGTAGCTTATCAATGTACTGATATCGTTATTAAACTCAACTGGTATTTACGGAAAGTGGATTTAGCGCCCTTTGGAACTAAGCTCTTCATTTGTTCAAATGAGGAAAACCGTCCAAATGTTCAGTTACACTCTGTTGAGCTGAATATGGTTGAATATGTTGCTTTTTCCACTTAACATGCTTAACATAATTGTACTTCCCTATAATGATAATTAAAGAGGATACAACTGCAGTTTATATTTTGCCACGCGCATCATGGACACATTTTAAGAAGCGGGTATACCGATGTCTTATTGAATGAACATTTGTTCCATAGCTTGCTGTGAGGTTTCAAATGGTAATCCATAGGAATAATTAGTAAATAAGTAATACTTATACGAACATGGATTGTTTAAACACGGTGTATATTCAAAATGTTATTTAACTATATTCTATATTCTCAGATGTTTTGGCTTTATTTACTTCCATAATTATGTTTGAAAGCAAATATGCCGATTTTGATAACATTATAGTGACGCAGTTTATTACAATGTGCTACATGTAATTTGTGAGCTTAATAAAAACAAAAACGCGTGTCTGTGTGAAATTCATTGAACAGAATGAATCTGCGTACACTAATAATAATAATTATAGACCTTTCATTAGTACTATAATGCCTGACCATTACTCAATAAGGTTTTCACTCGAACAACTAAACAAACGCACTGCAGCATAATATATGTATGATGCGAATTTGCAAAAAACGATATAACAATGTATATTTTACTAAATTGGATTTAATCGTATTTATTCAACGGTATAGTAGGCGTGTGGATGATTTAGATAACATACATCTACCTATATAGTGTATATGTTTGAAGATTAGTCATCGATAAAAAAAAAATCAGTTATATACAATGCGGTGTGTGTAGTTTAATAAAAAAAAGACCCATACATATTCGTTCAAATATTTCGTATTTACGAAACCGTCTTGTTATTATATACGTATTACCCGATAACATGTAAATAAATAATCCTTTCAAATAAGCATACTACGCATCTGCGTCTCCGCTTTCCTTATTTCCACAACCGGGGCCCCGTTGCAGAAAGACTTGCAATCGATTGTAAAGTTGCGATTGATTGAGAGTCAGGAAATTTGCGCATTTGAACCAATCAGATATGAGCATTTATTCACGTGATCGGACTATTACAATTAATTGCAACTTTACAGTCGATTGCATCTCTTTCTGCAACGAGGGCCTTGTCAGATTGCACCAATTTACTATAGCATGATAGCTATACATTTCACCGAATGGCGGTTTTAAAGGGGAATTAACCCTTATCCTTTTGACTTACTGGATGTGATGAGAGCATAACTCTTGTCATTTCTAGTCACTTATTTCCTCATGAATATTCCCAATAATGAAAATAATCAATATTTTATGGCCCACTGTCGTCTGCTTTCAATGCCAACAGGAGGCGGCCATTTCTTCAACTTCTCGCGGTTAAATGACGTGTCAGGCGGAGAACACAATAGCGGGTTACGATAATGTTCTCCGCCTGCCACGTCATTTCACCGCGAGTAGTTGAAGAAATGGCCGCCTCCTATGGGCATTGAAAGCAGACGACAGTGGTCCATAAAATATTGATTATTTTTGTAATCGGGAATATTCATGAGGAAATAAGTGACTAGCAATGATAGTAGTTATGCTCTCATCACATCCAGTAAGTCAAAAGGATAAGGGTTAATTCCCCTTTAAGGACCCACCGACAACAAACAAATGCAAATGTTCTCTCACTTCAAACATGACAAAGACAATACCAATGACAATCTTCAATAAACTGGTGGTTTTAATATTAAAGTTTGATAATATGTAAACAATAGAACACCGCTAATTCAGGATAAATATACACCTTATATTGTCACACTGTCCGAGAAAACATTGATAACGAAATAATAAAAAATATGGCTGATGTTTTTTTATTCTTTCAACATTATGTCATTCAGATTACCGTTATTTAACGCACTGTACACATTTTGTTTACAGTATAAATTGAAGTTCAACACATATCGGACTCACAAGCGTCTCATCCTTGACCTGTATTATTCTGCAGGAAATAACAATGGGTTACACATGGAACAGTGTGAACACACTGCATTCTGCAATGTAGACCGATATGTGAACACACAAGGGATCTAGTATTAAACTGTGTTGGCATGTACAGCAGTGATGAATGGTTGGTATAATGTTAAGATTTCTGATCTGATTATGTCCTCTGAGTATTGTGTGAACATTTCACGTTAAATAGATATTATATGGCCAAGTAATGGGCTAAAATGCAAAGTGTTATTTGATTACTAATTGCACTGACTGTGTACACAGTTATGACTATCCAGTGGATAGTTATAAATCTGAAAATTTCAATCGTTTCTAATATCTTTCTAACAAAAGGAAAATTCGGCAAACCAAAACCTGTTCCATACTTCTATTGGTAATACAAATGCAACAATGTATGAGAGAACCTCTAGATTTCGAATGAAGTTTAGTGGATTTGGGCAATGTTACTAGATCCCTTTAAAGGGACTTAGTAACATTGTCCAAATCCTCAAAATAAATTTTTCATTCTAGCGGTTCCCTCATACCTTGTTGTATTCGTATTAACAATAAAATCATGGGACAGGTTTCGGTTTTTTCAAATTTCCCTTTCGTTACAAAGATATGTATGATTGAAGTATTCAGATTAAAAAAACTCCGGGCGAGTTTTTCTTCAGTGTACAAAGTGAGTGCAGTGATTTACTGAATATCACTTTGCATTTTCGCTCATTACCTGGCCATACAATGTCCATTTGACTTGAAATTTTCACACAATACCCTGTGGACATATGAGATAACAACAATATACATTGCATCAACCATTCATCACTTTTTGCACATGTCAACAAAGTTACTAGACCCGTTTAATGTGGATAAGGTTGAATTACATTTTGTCCATACTGTCGACAGTCATCACACTGTGAATATCTGTGAACACATTTTGACCACATTTATTTATTTATTTATTTATTTGTTCTCTACTAAATTGTGCTATCTCCATAGGGTTAATACTGGACCCACTATGGGTTCCCGTAATGAGGGCAATGGGTTAAGTGACGTCATGGCCGTGAACTTATTGAAAGCGCATTGTAAATATACCCTGTGTTCACGTCGTGTTGAATAGTGTGCTCACCACGCTATGTATAATGACAGTGTGTTATTTACACTGCATTAGTCACGGTTACCATGGTTACTTTACAGTTTCTTCAGAATGATTGTGATGAGTGTTGAAACTATGATCAAATAATCAAACTAATTATGGCCCCACAGTGTGTTCACATTGCAATGTGTTCTTACCGGTAAGGCAATGTTTCAATAAGCAATACTTTACTGATTCCCGTGTACACCGAAATACAGCGACAATAAATAGGAACATTTTACAAAATTTGTTTAATTATATTAAGGACACAATTCAATTCATTATCTACCAAGGTATCAAAAAGAGATGAACCAGAACGGGTATAAAACTCTGGCAAAACGACCCACACCCACACCTAGGCCTTTTATTTACAATAGTGGCGATAATTTCCTCAAAAGTTGGAATATTATAATAATATAACGCATAATCAAAATAAACACTTTCGCGCCATAAAGGAAGACATACAAAATAGCTTGACACTTATCGACCTCAAATTGCTTAAATGATAAATCCATTAAACACTGCATAACTATTCTTACATGTATCATGTAAAATATCATACTATCATAATACCGCCCGCGGCCTTCTTTGTTATTTGTACAGCAAGGCGGGGATGACGGGGGGGGGGGGGGGGGGGGGGGGGGGAGGGGCTGAGTAGGGGGGGGGGGGAGTCTGGTAGGACATTTACTGTTTAAAACACTAATAATGCAGGCTCCTCCACTCGATGGAATCATCACCTTAGCCTATCGACGAGGCATCGCATCTGAATTATTTATACAGGGTGGCCCAATAAAAACGGAACGGGGCACTTCCCAAAATGTAGTACCAAAATGTGTATGTCCATAGGATAGGGTGCATTTTCCAATGAAAAACGATACCAAAAACAGTAATTTTGGTCGTGTACATTTTTTTAGGACGCTGTGAGTGAGACCATGTCAGGTGCCCATTTTTGACAATTTTTACCTATAGTCAGTGCCTGTTATGTCGCACTCCCTGCCCGTAATATCATTGAACGACCATGCCCATTCTCTCGGCACACGGCTGGGTGCACACTAACAATGGCGCGCGTTGTTCAACGCTATGAAAGGCGGTACGTGCAATTTATCAAGCACTGGCTCGGTAAAAATTGACAAAAAAGAGAACCTGACATGGTGTCACTCACAGCGCCCTAAAACAAAAACTACACGACCAAATTGACTGTTCTTGGTATCGTTGTTCATTTGAAAAGACACCCTATCCAATGGACATAATACATTTGTTGCTATATTTTGGGAAGTGCCCCGTTCCGTTTTTTGGGGGCCACCCTGTATATAAACAAAAGAGACTTCTGACCATGACGAGCATTGCAACTAATGGGGTTTCAGGGACAAAAACCAGCACGAGGTGCTTTCTATATAAAAGCTCAGCTGGTAGAGCATCGGTAAAGCAATCTGGAGGTCTGGATGAGTCTATGCTAACGATGCACCGATACAATATAGACAGTTTGGACCAAACGCAAAGTTGCAATTCAATGCAAACATGCAATTGCGCCTATAAACTTTTCTGACTTGCGTCTGATCGGAACTTGGCGATTGATCGCAACTTGTGTATGCAATAGGCCCCCGTGTTAGATAGGTACTATCTATACATCACTGTCTGCTCCATAATACTTCACTAAAAACCCATTAAGGCCCTGGTCACATATCAACGGATAGCGTAAACGGATGCCCGACAAAATAGCATTTGCGAAATCAAATTATCCGGTGGTGAAAGTTGTCTCCATTGCTTCATGCACAAAACTTTCCGCCGGATAGAACAACGTACATCGCCTGACAAGAAACGCATACAAACAGGCACGAACGGATTGAAAAATGTACCATCCGTCAGGCATCCGTTTACGCTATCCGGTGACATGTGACTGGGCCTTTAAAAGGACACACTTAAACAATTTGTATAATGACAGCAGCACAGAGCATTGAAATATGTGTATCAATTAAAAAAATACTTTTAAGAAAGTGAATATGATTAATCAATATTGATATAAATATGAAATGAATAAAATGCGGAATGACTGTGACCCACCACTTGTCGGTAATTATGTTTCGTAGTTATGGGCTTCCACAGTTGAAAATTGGTCAAACTGGGGCAAAATGAACATTTTGACATAACTAGCAAAATAAATGTTTGCTCTTTATAATGCAAACTAAATCAACTTAAAATGTTCATCCTTTGCAAAGTTATTTACGATTTTGTAAAACAATTCTGCATGGTTGGTATAGTGATTGTCAGCTTTGAAACGTTGATATCTCTGTTTAAACTTAACGCATTATGAGATATAAAAATGATCATATCTCTGCCAAATATTATCCAAATTAATTGAAAGAGGTATCAAGTTAAAGCTGCTGATTCACCATTTCAAGTTGTGTATTTTCTGATTGTTGCCAACAAGTGGCGAGTTTTGGTGTAGCCGGTCACTTGTAGCCATAACGTTTTTAACATGAAATTAAAAAATGAATACAAAATGTAAACATACATGGCAAGTTGAGATTATACATGAAATTTGCTGAAATATATATACTTTTTTTAAACAAAAGGAAAATGCCAATAGTTCTTATCCCAATATCAATTTCACTGAACAACAATTTTGCAAATGTCTATCGGCTTATAAATACGACAATGCAATTCATTTTCATACTTTACGTTTTGTAATGTCAATTTGAAAACAATAATACGAATATAATGTACTGTATTTTGTCTCGCCGATTATTTCAATAATATATACAACTGAATATCTTATCGAAAAAAGAAGAAGTATATTGTATTGAGCATGGCAGAAGTAGTAGTAGTAGTAGTAGTAGTAGTAGTAGTAGTAGTAGTAGTAGTAGTAGTAGTAGTAGTAGTAGTAGTAGTAGTAGTAGTAGTAGTAGTAGTAGTAGTAGTAGTAGTAGTAGTAGTAGTAGTAGTAGTAGTAGTAGTAGTAGTAGTAGTAGTAGAAGTAGTAGTCGTAATAGCAGTAGTTAGTAGTTTGTAGCAGTAGTAGTAGTAGTAGTAGTAGTAGTAGTAGTAGTAGTAGTAGTAGTAGTAGTAGTAGTAGAAGTAGTAGTCGTAGTAGTAGTAGTAGTTTGTAGCAGTAGTAGTAGTAGTAGTAGTAGTAGTAGTAGTAGTAGTAGTAGTAGTAGTAGTAGTAGTAGTAGTAGTAGTAGTAGTAGTAGTAGTAGTAGTAGTAGTAGTAGTAGTAGTAGTAGTAGTAGTAGTAGTAGTAGTAGTAGTAGTAGTAGTAGTAGTAGTAGTAGTAGTAGTAGTAGTAGTAGTAGTAGTAGTAGTAGATTTCAGGTGGGGGGATGGCCTGTATTATTATCCCCCCCCCCCCCCCCCCATTATTTGGGGTTCAAAAATATATAATAATATTAGAATAAAGGAGCAATGTCCCCTCTCATTCATAATGTGAAAGTTGATACTATAGTCTTCTTTAAACCACATTTTGATAGTGCTAAACTGCCCAAATCAAAAATCTTCCTGGGGCTCCGCCCCCTGGAACCCCCATGAAGGTTATTTGACCCAGTCCCGGCCCTGTAATCATTGAATAGTTTTATTCAGGACTTCTCTCTATGCCCAGTAAAATTGAGCTAACTATATAAACTAACTATACAATAGTTAACTGTATTTCATATTTAGATAACATCTTTATTTCTTGATATTACTAATCCCAAAGCTTCCGGGGGCTCCGGCCCCTGGACCCCCAATAAGCTTCCCAATATGGGTATCCCTTGGACAAAGCCCTCCTCATAAACATGATGCTTGCAATGTGCGCTTAATAATCTTCCAATTTCTAAACAGCTAAATCCAAAAGCTTTTGGGGCTCCCTATCCCCCCCCCCCCCCTCAGGCATAAAAACCTTGGCACGCTGCTGGGTTGTCGCTTCGCTCCCTCGCCAAAGATGGTCAAAATGACGTATCATCCCCCCTTCCCCCCAATGGCGAGAAGAAATCGACGCCTATAGTAGTAGTAGTAGTAGTCGTAGTCGTAGTCGTAGTCGTAGTCGTAGTCGTAGTCGTAGTAGTCGTAGTCGTCGTAGTCGTAGTCGTAGTCGCAGTCGTAGTCGTAGTCGTAGTCGTAGTCGTAGTAGTAGTAGTAGCAGTAGCCAGGAGTAGTAGTAATAGTAGTATTAGTAGTAGTAGTGGTATTATTATTATTAGTAGTAGTAGTAGTAGTAGTAGTAGTAGTAGTAGTAGTAGTAGTAGTAGTAGTAGTAGTAGTAGTAGTAGTAGTAGTAGTAGTAGTAGTAGTAGTAGTAGTAGTAGTAGTAGTAGCAGTAGGAGTAGGAGTAGGAGTAGGAGTAGGAGTAGGAGTAGGAGTAGGAGCAGGAGCAGGAGCAGGAGTAGGAGTAGGAGTAGGAGTAGGAGTAGTAGTCGTAGTCGTAGTCGTAGTCGTAGTCGTAGAAGTAGTAGTATTAGTAGTGGTATTATTATTATTATTAGTAGCAGTATTAGTAGCACAGTAGTAGTAGTAATAATAGTAATAGTAGTAGTAGTATTAGTAGTAGCCAGGAGTAGTAGTAGTATTAGTAGTAGTAGTAGTAGGATTAGTAGTGGTATTATTATTAGTACTATTAGTAGTAGGAGTAGGAGTAGGAGTCGTCGTCGTCGTCGTCGTCGTCGTCGTCGTCGTCGTCGTCGTAGTAGTAGTTGTTGTAGTAGAAGAAGTAGTTGTTGTGGTAGTAGTAATAGTAGGTTCCCATAAATAATGATATAACAATTTCTAAGCGGTATCAATATCACCCCGGTCATATTATACAATGTCTGCCCGCATACATTGTGTGCACCATCTACTGGGTTCTACTCTGGGTTCGATCTCGGGACCTCATGATTGGAAGGCACGCACTCTACCAATCTTGCCACACCATACCACATCAATAGACCGCTTCTGTAATGTATGCAAATAATATGCGTATGACGTCAGACTCCCCGTTGGCAAGCTTAACAATAGTAACTAGGTCCGGCAAGCTCCGGCAAACTTAGCTTGCCGGACCTAGTTACTATTGTTAAGCTTGCCAACGGGGAGTCTTACGTCATACGCATATTATTTGCATACATTACAGAAGCGGTGTATTGCGTTGCAAACAATTAAAAATTAATTTACCAGGTAAAAAGTATTTTGCTAGAATGTGCAATGTATTTGCCACTATGCTTTGTTCACTCAAATTTAAGAGATCGTGAAACAAGTGCATTGCATTTATATACTTCGCACAAAAAGTTCCGCAATCGAGTTTTGCGCATTAATAACTTTTCTATTAGGTTATTACCATTGATAAATTTGGTATCATTGGAAAGCGTGAATCCTCCTCTTTACATTGATATAACATTTGCTATGGATATGTTATCATGGAATGTGCATTACATTCGAATGTAGGGCAAAGTAAAAAATGCAATGTTGGAAATTGCACTGATTTTGTCAACAGTGTGCCTTCCTTTTGTTTGAAGATTAAAACGTGGCTTGAATGCATGACCACCTCACCCCCATTCAAGCCAAGGAAGGCACTCTGTTGACAAAATCAGTGCATTTTGCAACATTTCACTTTTGACTTTGCCCTACATTTGGATGCAATGCACATTCCATGATAAAATATTCATAGCAAATGTTATATCAATGTAAAGAGGAGGATTCACGCTTTCCAATGATACCAAATTTATGAATGGTAATAGCGTAATAAAAAAAGTTATTAATGTGCAAACCTCGATTGCGGAACTTTTTGTGAGAGGTATATATCGCAGAAGTGTCTTTGGAATTAACCCAGAGATGTTTTCCGCTTGTGTGAACTTGCCTGAGCGTTCTAGGTCACAATTTGTTCACCTTGAATTCGTAGAAAAAAACGTAAACAGGTTATGACCCAGGCTCTGGAACTCCCCAAATATGCCGAGGAAGGGCAAGGATGATGCATCATCACAGCACTCCTTTCGGATATCATCTAGCTCCATTTACTGAAGATCATTCTGTTTGCTAGTCCACTGCCTGGACCGCCTTCATTTTGCCTGTACGCACTGCACCAGCAGCCGATAAAGATTGTACATGTAAACATAATGGTGTATGGTATCGCTGCTTGGTACATATAGCGCGCGTTGAGTGGTCTCAGTGCGGTCTGTGTATGAAACTTCAAAACACGTTCAGAATCTGGACTATCTTTATGCACGCCCTGACAAATTCGGGAAGCCACGATCCATCCTTCGGTCATCACGCTTGCGAGAACATGACCGAAGACGCGGCGAAGGTGCCGATCCATCCTTCGGTCATCACGCTTGCGAGAACATGACCGAAGACGGGAAGCCACGATCCATCCTTCGGTCATCACGCTTGCGAGAACATGACCGAAGACGGGAAGCCACGATCCATCGTTCGGTCATCACGCTTGCGAGAACATGACCGAAGACGCGGCGAAG
Source organism: Echinarachnius parma (assembly GCA_037951105.1). Classification (NCBI taxonomy): domain Eukaryota; kingdom Metazoa; phylum Echinodermata; class Echinoidea; order Clypeasteroida; family Echinarachniidae; genus Echinarachnius; species Echinarachnius parma. The sequence goes on along the minus strand of JBAMJV010013586.1, from coordinate 18,923 downwards.
GTGCAGCCACGATCCATCCTTCGGTCATCACGCTTGCGAGAACATGACCGAAGACGCGGCGAAGGTGCCGATTAGAAAGACGATTAGGAATATCCTGTCCATAACCTGCGCGACACGCTGCCACTCGCTGTGCCGGATTTTCTCCTCTCGCTCCGACCGGTTATTGCTCGTCAGCTTCCGTAGCTCAGTCAGCATGCTCCGCAGGATGGTTATCGAGTCCTTGCTGTACGGGTCCGACCTCCGACCGCCGCCGTGACAGCCGTGACACACCTCCGCGTGGCGAGCGCCTTCCTTGGCCACGTTGTTCGCCACCGTGTTGAGCGAGACTCCGTTGTGTGACTGGTTCCCCGGAGTCAGCGGATCTGCGCAGGACATCAGGTCCTCCAGCTCCCAGTTGTGGCAGTGCTTCTGCAGCGAGTCGGCACGAATGCTCAGGCGACGCCGCTCCAGCTTCGAGGTCTTCGTCACAGTCGGCGTGAGGATACGGCCGATGACATCGATGACGACGAATCGGACCCAGTTGGGGACGGGCCGGCAGCCGGGCCGGCGGTGGTGCATGTTGAGGACTATTACCGACATCGCAAGGGAGGCACATATGAGGACCATTGTACTCATAAAGTACTGACCTGTTTTAAACACAACATGAAACAATAAAGAGGGTAATACTATTAAAACTATTAATATTTCAGATACTGTTTGTGATAACTTGTTCGCTGTAATTTATATAATATTTTACAAGCTTGCTTCTTTTTGGTTCCCCCATAATTCACGTTATGTTACAAACAAATTATTGATTGATTATGTAATATTGATTGTATATTAGCCTTCGGTGTATTTTATATTGTATTTCGTTCATGAATACATTGTTTTTGTGTATTTACTTGTTCAAACAAAAATATAATTTGTGAAATATGGAAATAAATTCAAATTCAATCATTTCAAATTAAAATAACAATTAATATGGGCAAACACCCATACATAAACTAAAACAATCAAGGAATCTGTCATGTACGGAGAGGTAGAGAGTTCAATAATACAGAAGCTGTAATAGGGAATCGTATTATAAAAAAAAAAAAATGAGATTTCGGGGGAGGGTGGGTGAGTAATTTACAAAAACGGGACCGTGAATGAACGTGGCCGAGACCGAAACCTCTGGTTGATAGTCGTGTGAGCAGGGGAAGGGGGAGGAGGCCGTCGCCAAATTTGTTTGAGGCCGAGGCCGAGACCAATGGTTAAGTTGAGTAATCGAGGGGGAGGGGGTGGGGGGGGGGGGGGGGGGTTGATGGACGAGAGCGATACAATGTGGACTCGAGATCGGTCAAAAGTGGACCCGAGACCGGTAAAAAAAAAAGTGGACCCGATACCGACAAACCTTTATGAACTGTTTTTTTTTTTTTTTTTTTTTTTGGGGGGGGGGGGGGGTGGGGGTAGGTGGTGCGTACGCACCCAACACACACCCCTGCCTACGGGCCTGAATATTAACTTGTGGAATAACCTAGGCTTAAATGTAACCCTCTGTCCAGAATACGGGTCATTAGATCAGCAAGATGCAGGAGCTTTGTATTTGTTATATTAATTCAAAAGACTTAAATTAAAATCCAAAGAAATTGTCAAAGTCCCGCTATGTATGATATACAAATTAAATTCGTGCGAATTTGGACAAAAATCAAAGAATATTGAAATATGTATTAATACAAAATGTTTATTGTCAATAATGCCAACCCTGCTAGGAAAAAAACAAAATTTGGAGCTGGAAGTAAATCCTTTTATTTTCTTACCAACGATCGGGACAGCGCTGGTCGGCGGCATCGTCTCGGCGACCAGGAGTAAGAAGACAGTCAGCGAGAGGAGGACTGTGATGCCGAGACTTATCTTCTCACCCGATTCAGGCGGGAGAAAGAAACTGAGTAGCGCCACCATCGACACGAACGTGCAAGGCAGGATGAGGTTGAATATGTAGTATAGCGGTCGTCGCTTGAACTGGATCTGCATGTCGGTCAATTGTACACGATGGAGGGATTACCGTTGATTAACACGGGAAATTGTAACTCAGTTTGTATGATTATCTAGATCAATCATCATATTTATCAGCAAATAATTCATGCATTATTATCTATTTTCCTATCGTATTTTATCCAGCTTAAACACATGAAAACAGTGAATCGTTTTAAGGTTCTTAATTATGTGTGTATTAATGTTTTGTTCTTGTTATGATTAATGTTACCATTATAACGAGTAAATCTTTAATTAAAATAAATATCCTCGAATGAGGCAAATATACAACAAAATAAATCGTCAAACTGAATCCGTTCTTGGATCCATTGTTTGGATTATCTATCGAATGGTGTATTTTGTTTGTATAATTTAATTTAGTAGTATGTATTTTCAATTATTCTACAATTATTCATGTATTCATGTTTTCATAGTACATGATTATGTAACAATGCATAAGTTATCTCTTCGTTGAATCTCACCACATATGTTACGTCCGTGTATGTCTTGCCGGGAGCATCCGGGTACTCGACCTCGTTGCTATGAGTTTCCATGTCCAGGATGTCCCACTGACCGTCACTGATGAACACAGATGCGTCACCTTGGTAACGAATGAGATATGGGGATGCAGAACAATGAAATCAAAATGTTGTAGGAAAATTCGGAAGGTTATACAATATACGGTTATACAATACGTGTTTAGAACTTCATCGACGGTAGTCATGGTAGTTGTTAAACCATTGATATACTTATCGTGCTTATACCACATGAAACATAACCATGATGCATGAAATCATTATATATTATGTTAGTCATGTAATTATAGTTTCGATTTAATCACGATCAATTAGTGCAACACCATGCCTGTTTATAATTTGATACAAAGTGCAGAAGTCGGTTATGAATTTTGTACGATACTTCGATACTACGATACTTCAATGGAACCTCGTGATAAAGAGCTCTGATTAGAAACAAAAACAAATAGTAAATTTAACAATTTAATTTCGCTGGTCCATGATCTTTATTCCATGTGTGGGGTTATATAGCATGATAATACGTCCTCACTATTACTATGGTTCTAATCTATGAAGCGAATTCTGTGTTCACGTGCGAAACAATGATTGTTTAAACAGCTGTATTGTGTATTGCATAAATATGCTGAAATATAACAAATAATGAAAACTGAGCAAACAGTCATACGCATTATCATTAATTATGCAAACAGAGAGAGCACCGGCGTTGGGTTAGTGAGTATAAATAGGTACTTGATCGGTTTTTTTATAAGACTGTATTGCTTTGAACAGCCCGGGCTTGTATGCTCCTCAGGAAGTTGAGATGGTGCACAAGATAATTGCGCGGGTTTGAACTGTACCTGATGATCAAGGGTAATACCAATGCTACAACGTGTATTAACATATCAGATGTTAAATAAAAAAGAACGGCAGTAATAATTACAATAATTACGAATCGAAATTACTTAATGACCATCGCACTAATACATGATTGGACAGTTGCTGTTATAAAATGGGTAGAAGAATCCCTGCATTCTGATTGGTCAATTAGCATGTAAAAGTTTTTTACTGATACATGGCTCACTTTAGTTTGATTTTCATTTTTTTTTTTCGCTTATTTTATAAAAACTAATGCTGCACATGGGTATTTCGTGGATTAAAAAAAAAAAAAAAAAAAAAAAAAAAAAAAAAAAAAAAAAAATCGCATTTTTTTTTCTTCATTTTTTATTTTTAAATTAATATAAACAAAATTTTATAATAATAAAAAAAAATAATAATTAACATGTGAAATCAAATTTTTTCCCAGCCATGGGTCGGTACTTTTGCAGCCATGGGTCGGTACTTTTGAAGCCATGGGTCGGTAAATTTAGCCAATTTAGCCATTACTGGGAAAAAGTCTGATTTTCACATTTTTTCGCGCCCATTTTATAAAACAAATGCTGCACAGGCATATTTCGTGGATCGGTAAGAATTGTATGCACTCTTTTAACTTTGGAAATGGTCTAAAACCCACTCGCTGCGCTCGTGGGTTTAAACCATACCAAAGTTAAACTCGTGCATCCAATTCGTACCGATCCACTCATGCCTGTGCATCATTTGTATACTAATATCTTTAAAATGTTGTGACCGTTTCGAAATAACGCAACAAATAACGACGAATCAAGTAAGAGCAAATTTGTAGGATCTGTCTTCAAGGAAATCATTGTTAGGGGCCTTAGAAATATTCCTGCTGTCAGTAATTTCCCTAAAGCATTCCTCAGTCTAATCACAAACAAGGCGAAATGAATAGTACCGTAATGTATATATATCGCTATTTGAACAACAATACTGTTTATGCGGTTGGATAGTAAGCTATTTTGTAATCGATATTGAGTAAACCATACCAAATTATGTCATGTAATAATACAAAGTACAGTTTGGCAACGCTTTCGTATTATTACTAAAGGATAGGGTATTGTATGCCAAATAAATGTGTTTTGAAACCATGTATTTTATGTACGAGTTTTGTCTTCTACAAAACTAGTCTTCACTAATATAGTTATCATGGAACAAATGTCGATGTAATATCCATACGGCCAATTCGATTAACCTGATGATTAATCGCACGTAATACTCATTAAGAATTAATTACCGAAAATAGATGGACCATTTTAAAGGTTAAAACATAATACCGTAAACCGACTTTGGCCGCCGGGGTGACTTTGGCCACTTTTTTTAGATAAATGTTTTTTCATGAAGGCTCACTTTTTAGAACAAATTTCGTATTGTTTCGAATATATTATTAAAGGGTTATATATAGAATAATAAATTAATTCTAAAGAGTGAGACTTGACGAAAATACATCCTTCTCAACAAGTGGCCAAAGTCACCCCGGTTTACGGTACAATCCTTTTTTTTTGGAAGTCGACATTGTAGAGTTGCGAAGTAATTGTCATATCTGGCAGAACACATTACTTAAAAGCTAGCCTAAGAAGACTATTACTTGTTATCACCTGACTAAGTAAATGCAGTACATCAGCTGCCATGTAACATTTTGGATGTTACATGGCACTGTTACATGGCAATCAGATGATAAAACAGTTGTTAACTTTGCTGTTGGGAAAATCATGGAATGTTCCCCTCGGGATTTAAAATGCTATTTCGTGAAGAAAATAAGTCCCTCGACTATACGTCTCGGGACTCATTTACTCTTCCCTCAATAGCATTTAAAATCCCTCGGAGTGGAACATTCCGTGTTTTTCCCTCCACCACCCGTTAACAACAGTATAATGTAACATTCTCATGGAGTTATAATAAATTACATTTAAATATTGACGTAACTAATGACAACAATAGACCATTGAACTATTCTAGCAACTTCAGGTCCTTTATATATACTACTATATTGTTTGTGTGCTTATGCAAAAACCAAATATCACATGTGTTTTAATTAAACATAGTCAAGTGATTCCATCGGATTTGTGATGCAATTATGAGAGGCTTCTTCTTTGAACTAAGTAAAATGGTTATAAAAACCCCGTAATTATGATACATCGATTCGGAATAGAAAGAAAATAAACCACAGAGTTATAGATTACAAAGCAATAGGTTGCCCTTGCATCGTTTACAATCCTAATCACTGAAAACGTTTTTGCTTTTTTTTTTATTTTTTTTTTAGATATTTTTGATCAACTTGATGTACGTAGTATTTTGCAGCTTGTGGTTCATCGAATGTTGTATGTCTTTTTAAGTTGGACAACTTTTTTAAGTAACCTAAACTGAAACAATGGCAAATAAAATGGCATTATACAAAATGCGTGGATTTAAAATCAAAAGTGCTGAAATGAAGGATAAGATCATAACAATTAACGTGAGAATATATTCTTTGAATACTCATATCATCTGTATTGTTCAATTAGTTTTAAGTGTATGGTCGGATGAAAAAAATAATGACAACTACATATCGTAAATGAAATAATGAAGGCTAAAATCAATACAATTAAACAAAATATAATAAATGATAATACTCAGTGTGATTAAGGCGGCAGATGGTGCAGGTATATGAAGCAAAGAAGAAACATAGGTCAGGTAAGCAAATAATCATATAAGAAAGTAGATCAGCATTATCACAAATTGCTATTAGTAAAGCTTGTTATATTCAGATTATAACATAACATGAATACAGAATACGAAACAGTGTCGAGCCAAACAATTAGGTATTGATAGTTCTACCATTATTGAAAGAAAATAATTATGAATCATGAACAAGAGAAGGGAAAATACAAAATAATTATGATGGAATAATTCTGATGGTAGGATAATTGAGATGCATAAGACAAGGAAGCAAAAAGCAAATTAAATGTTTCTTTTTTTTCAATAGGGAACGATCTCTGAAACGGATATTCAAACAGTGATGCCTTTCTTTCCTTGATTGACAAACGTTCACGGTTCCCTTTTTGTACCATATATACAGGTATAATGCTAAGAAGATAACTTGCAATGCTAGGGCCCCGTTGCAGAAAGAGATACAATCGATTGTAAGGTTGCAATTGATCGCAAGTCAGACAACTTGAGAGTTTCAACCAATCAGATTTCCGCATGTAGACAACGTGATCGGACTTACAATTAATCTTAACTTACAATCGATTGCATCTCTTTCTGCAACGGAATAATTTTGGAATAATTTATTTACAAAAAATATGAACATCATTAAAACATACACTAAATCCTGAGTTCTTGAAATGGTTCAAAATGTTGTTGAGAAACCTGAACAATGGGTAGAGGACTCAGTGGCGTAGCGAGGGTCAACGGATTGGGGGGGGGCACAACTGCGAGGGAGCGGAGCGACCAAGCCCGTGGCCGTGGGCGCGTAGCGCCCGAGGGGGAGGGTGTGGGAGGGGGGTGTCCCCCCTCCCACGGTAGGGAGCTTTTGCAATTTTTCACTCGAAATATTGCAATCTGGTGCATACCTTGGAAGAAACTTTGATAATACAGTCAAACCTGTCTATAGCGACCGCTCAAGGGACCGGCGAAAAGTGGTCGGTGTAGACAGGTGGTCTCATTAGACAGGTGGGCGGCCATTTTGAATTTCTGGTCGCATATTGTGCCTATATGCACAAGTGAAATTAATTGGCATCTGTACACGCACGTGTCCAGTGGACAGTTTAACATCTGAACACTTCAATCTTAAATATCTTTTTAACGAAAGGGAAAAGAAAAAAAAAAAAACGAAACCTGTCCCATGCTTCCATTGTTAATACGAATACAGCAAGGTATGAGGGAACCACCACCATTACAATTTGGTTGTGAGAATTTGGACAATGTTACGAGATCCCTTTAAAATAGACTCCTACCACATTTCTAACTATTAAAATCGTACAATACGCTAAAAACCCGTTCAGGGCCCCGTTGCAGGAAGAGAAACAATCGATTGTAAGATGCAATTAATGGTAAGTCAGATCACGTGTTTTAGATGCGTACATTTTCTGACTTACAATCAATTGTAACTTACAATCGATTGTATCTCTTTCTGCAACGGGGCCTAGGACTGATTGATTAAATTGGTTAAGTGCCAACGAGAATATTTTGCCAAACCACGTCCACGTAATAAATTATTAATACTCAGTAAATAGTACTCCGCGCAATTGTTGAGAAACTAACCGGCTGTTCAAACATCAGATAAAAGGACGCGATTTTATGATACTTATAATTATTTTAATAAATGTTCACTCTTTAGTACACATATAATTATCATTTATAATTATGTACTGAAACTACGTTTGAAAAATATATACGAAAATCTGTCGAATTCCTTATACTCGATGTAATAATGACCCTGGAATATTCAATCCCATATATTACAGACTAAAATACTTGAATCGAAATGTGATAGCTAGGTGACCAGCCAAAGTCAATCTATAAGCTGTCTGAAGTTTATTGTCATTATAAAAGTTTGTTTTATGCATTGACCTGCTCAGGATTGGAGCCTTGAGTGACCAGAGGCGATCGAGTTGATGCCTTGGTCACTCAAGCGCTAATTTTGTGGTCGTTATACACAGATTTATATGTACGTCGGGACCTAAATAGGGTGGTCGCTGGTCGCGTTAGGCAGGTGGTCGCATTACGCAGGTCGCTTAACACATGATTTTTCAGGGGAGGACCAGAGAGCGGTCGTTATGAGCAGGTGGTCGCTATAGACAGGTGGTCGCATTAGCAGGTTTGACTGTACTAAATTGAAAGAAATCATGACTTAAATCATCTCCCTCATGATTAGACCGCATTATACAGGGTGGCCCAGAAAGAATGCAACACCTACGATCGTTTATTTCATCAACTTCATCGACCAAATGTCATTGTTTCTTGTTTGATTGGGTAGAACATTCTTTTTCCAACAAAATGATACCATGAGCATTGATTTTGGGTAAGGCGTTTGGATCCTAGGGCCATTTTTCTGAGGCAATGTCGTTTCCTAAATTTGCTACCGTTCGTCTCCAGCGATCCGCGGAACACGGAGGCATTCTCGCTCCACGGCCTCCCATAGACAGAAGAACCGCATGACTGCTCTCCCTTTGATAAGGACGACAATGTACGGGGTACTAGATTACGCAACATTGTCTTCCTTATCAAAGGGAGAGCAATGCGGTTCTTCTGTCTATGGGAGGCCGTGGGGCGAGAATGTCTCAGTGTTCCGACTATCGCTGAAGACGAAAAAGTAGAAAATTTAGGAAACGACATTGCCTCAGAAAATGGCCCTAGGATCCAAACGCCTTACCCAAAATCAATGCTTATGGTATCATTTTATTTGAAAAAGAATGTTCTACCCAATCAAACAAAAAACAATGACATTTGGTCGATGATGTTGATGAACTAACGATCGTAGGTGTTGCATTCTTTCTGGGCCACCCTGTATAGTATACAAACACAATCGAACCTACACACACACCAGACTCAAATACGCTCACATCGTCCGTGCCTGTCTATTGTCCTACTTATTTGGGGGAGGGTGGGGGAGAGTGTGTGAGGGGGTTTACCCCCTCCCACGTGGAGAAATTTTTGAAATTGGTGTTTAAAATATCACTTTTGCATATTTTTGGCTTTAAATTGTGCGATTTGGTCCATACCCGAGACAAAAAATATTATATGATTCGTAGTTCAAGCTATGGAATCAAACATACATAATGTATGCATAAGAAAAAGTGGGAGGGAAATGTATGGGGGGGGGGGGGGGCATGTCCCCCTTCCCCGTCCCCCGCCTGTTGACGCCCATTTTCAAGTACCGTGTGACTAGACCCACGACACGGGTCCCTTGGGTTAGGTTCAGTAGGCCATGCTCAACTGATGCAGATGTCGACTCTGGAGAAGATGACTGATGGTGCTCTTTGCCTAGACATTTTTGACTACGTATAGTGCAGCTATGCGCCCACATAGCATGCATGAATGCGTCAAATAGTCAAAATTATCTATAAAAGCGGGAGGCAGCAGGATCCTGCAGAGGCCCCTGGTGGACGATTTACCATGCGCTACAAGCAGTTTGTTTGGCCTACGCGCTCTACTGAAATGCGGTATTTAAAGGGGTAGTTTAGTTTTGGTAAGGCTCAACTTTAGTAACCAAACATGGACAGTTACATTATAAAACTAATAGTTTTAACTCCACCATGCTCGAAAGGTATACAAAATTACAAACGACTAAGTAAAAAGCCCGTTATCATTATAAAAGAGCCATTAAAACTTAAGAGGGCGCTCTCTAAAAAGGCATTGGTTTCAACCAGTTTTCATACAAAATTATGCATGTGATATTTTATTAAAATAATGATTAAATAGAGAGATCACCAACAACTATTTAAAAAACGCTTTTGAAATTGTTTGAAAAAGTGCAAGCATTTTTTTATTTTTTTGAAAAATTCAGCTAATTATTTGGGCCCCAAATAATTATAGGGTCAGATATATTTATTGATATTTCAGCCGTTTCTGGGCCGATTTTGACCAAATAAAGTTTATTCTTCCATTAAAATTGCATGTTCTCGCAAATTCGACACTCAGTTTTTCATTACCTCACAAAAAAATTGTGATGTGCAGCGCCCTCTCTACCAAAACTAAATTACCCCTTTAACGGAGCCTCGATCCTCGCGTGCGGGACTGACAATTCGCATAAGGCGCGCACTACCCAGCTAGCCACCTGACGTCGGGCCGATGTCGGAAGTTGGTTGCCGGATATCGGCATATCGCCGTTGGCTCGAGGTTAAAATGTCCGCCAACCCAACATCGTCACGACGTCATTTTTGTGATATATTGGCATAACGTCATTTTCCGACAATGGCCCAACATCATGTCATGAGATGATGTTGGGCCATTGTCGGAAAATGACGTTATGCCAATATATCACAAAAATGACGTCGTGACGATGTTGGGCTGGCGGACATTTTAACCTCGAGCCAACGGCGATATGCCGACATCCGGCAACCAACTTCCGACATCGGCCCGACGTCAGGTGGCTAGCTGGGTAGTTGAAGCGATGCCCGCGGCCTCCCACTTGGAAGGTTTCTTCTGATATAGGTGCGATATTGCTACTAGGGAACGACTATTAGGTTGTTCTTTATTATCATTTATAACATCATTATCATCACACATTTAATAAGACATGATAATAATGAATGATTTAGACACATTTGGCTTAATTTCGAGTCGTTCGACATTTATTTTTTTTGCCAAACGAGTGGGGGGAGGGGGGGGGGGGCACGTGCCCCCCCCCCCCCCCGTGCCCCCGTGCCCCCCGTAGCTACGCCACTAGAGGTTACAAGGATACAAGGGATATTATTCTAGACACTCCCCTTCAAATTATGATTGTATCTCAGAGTTTGTATTTGTCCACAAAAGCTGATTAAATGCTACAATTGTATTAACAAAACTCTGCTTATGATGTTCTCATTTTGTAGTACTTTTACAAGGAATTCCATCAGTATATTCAGCTGATATCTGGGCCCTGGATACATGTGGAGCTTAACTCCTTGAGTGCCAGGCTCGCATTTTTGTGAGTTACAATACACACAAATGCCATAGAGCATTAAAATCTCTGGCACTTTAAGATTTAAGCGGGGACCTGGGAATGGTGGAGGGGGGCGGGGGTATGATCGCGCGATCAAGGGACGTTCCCGAGATCTGGAATCCCCTGGAATCATTCGAAGTCGCACAAAATCCCCGGCAAACTCCAGACAAGTCCGGGAAACAAGTTTGGAGAAAAAGATACCCTAAACGCGTATTTGTTTAACTCCACAAACATACCCTTTTTTCAGATTTTGGCCTTTTTGACACCCTAAACGCGTCACGCGCGTGACGCGCCATGATCGGCAAAAAGTACCCTTTTTACGCGTTTTTTTGGTCGCGCGTGTGTACAGCAATATAGTTGAGTGGCCCCCCCCCCCGGGCTTTAGCTCGCTAGCACTACGATTGGCTGCCTAGCAGGACCCGTAAAATGACCAGTTTTTATATACCGCCGCAGCCCGAACGAGCTGATACACTTCAGATCGAGTTGGCACGCAACAGTACGAACGGCAGTCGAGCTAAAGCGAGCGAATACGCAGTGAGACGCAACGATACCAACTGGTGCGAGCGGCTAGCGAGCGGCAAGCGAGCAAAGAACGAGTTCCATACGCAATGTGGCGAGCACACTGCGTATTGAATCGTACTGCTTCGAGCAACAGCGAGCTAAAGCGTGACAATATGCAACCATAGGCAACAGTAGGCAGTCTATATACGAGCGGCATACGAGCTACATACGAGCTACATACGCAATAGTGTGACTGCAAACTTCAAAATCGCTGCGTATTGTGGGGTAAGGATGCGTATTGATATACCCCGTCTAGCGCAGCAATACGCAGCAACATACCCACGGTGTGACCGAGGCATAACCTATGAGGCTCAGGACACTATGAATATTACCGTTGATGATCCCACTCCTTATACTACCGACTACTTATATATTACTACTACTACTACTACTACTACTACTTCTACTACTACTACTACTACTACTACTACTACTACTACTACTACTACTACTACTACTACTACTACTACTACTACTACTACTACTACTACTACTACTACTACTACTACTACTACTACTACTACTACTACTACTACTACTACTACTACTACTACTACTACTACTACTACTACTACTACTACTACTACTACTACTACTACTAATACTACTACTACTACTACTACTAAACTACTACTACTACTACTACTACTACTACTACTACTACTACTACTACTACTACTACTACTACTACTACTACTACTACTACTACTACTACTACTACTACTCGATTTTTTTTGGCGACAGCCACCCCCCCCCCCCCTTTTACACGTCTAAACCAGTGGTCTCTGTCTGGGCTACAATCGGTCTCGGCCCCGTTTTTGTAAATTACGCACCCCCCCCCCCCCCCCCCCCCCTTGACAAATTCTGGCTACGGGCCTGTTGGAATTATTAATGGTATTAACAATTAATCAAAATATATAACATTATAATCAAAGTTATGTGATGTCAGAATCATTTATACTTACGAAACCTTGAACAAATCGAGTTAATGTTTGAGACATCAAGTTTATATGTTTTTGTTTTTCGATTTTTCCCTGTGAAATCACTGCCTGTTATGTTTTCGTTAAAATACACTCATTGAAAAGTGTCATTATTAGCAGGACGATCACCAAATACATTGTGGGTCTGGCTTGTTGGCCTGTTTTTCATCACGAAGTTCACATGTTAGATGTTACATTATGTTAGTTGTAATACTTACCAAATCAATGACAGTGATAATAGTTACTACTCTTCATGCACGGTTAGAATATTATTTTGTATCTTTAAAGTGGCTGGGTCGTCGCATTTAGGGTGAATAGTTTAGAGTGAGGCGCCATATTGTACGGTACTCTGTACATTACATACACCGTGCGCTGGGCGTAGATATTATTTACGCCTAACGCACGGTGTACATAGAGTACCGTACACTTTCAATATAAGTATGTGTCGCGCTGGTTTTTACGATGTGGCGCGTTGCCCTGTGCGCATTAGGGAGCTTTAGATTTCACAACCTAGCCCATGACGCGGAATCTTCTCTCCCCTAACGCTGCGTTCTTCAGCCTATACCGCGCCGTGATTGGTCGATAAGGAGAAGAACGCAGCGTTAGGGGAGAGAAGATTCCGCGTCATGGGCTAGGTTGTGAAATCTAAAGCTCCCTAATCTTAAATATGACGACGCAGTCATTTTAAACAATACACTTCACGTTATTAAGGTAGAGTTGTGGTATCTATGGCATGTTAAGTGTTAAAGCTACTGAGTCGCCGGTCACCTGTGAGACCCGCTCCTCATGTTAGACAAGTAATATTCAACCAACACAACTCCACGATCGGCACGATGCTCGGGATACGAAACATCCCGAATGGTATGCACCACGAACGAGAACGGACGAAAGGCATTAAGCGCACGATTATGGTGAAACTATCGTGCATGGCTAGGCTGTGTAGAAAAAGCAGGCTGCACGGGCTACGTATGTCACGCACGGCGGACCATTATGACATGACCATGATGCTAAGGGATGGTGGATGGATCGATGATGAGAAGAATGACGGATGCACACTGACAGACATGACTGGGGTTTGTTTGATAATTACCAGTACCTCCGCCCTTTATTCTCAACTCTTTTCCCTCGTGTTGCCACGGCCCGAATTTCATCGGGCAATGCTGCTCGTCGAAGGGAAAGGTATTGACGTCAATCTGGCAGTAGCTCGACATGATCTTAGGCGCCGCCCAGTTCACCTGACCATCGTGCGTAATCACGACAATCTCGTCCCGCATGAAGTCCTTGTACTCGCTGGCGGCGCTGTTCCATTGCGACAAAGAGAAAGAAGAATAAATACAATTGATAATTATGGTAAAAATGTAATTAATCAATCGTATTCAAAGTGTGATATAACAAGTTATTTTTTGAGGGAATAAACTGATTCAAAGAGTCGACGATAGGAAGAGAATGTGATGTTTTCAGCATGCCAAGATTGCTTTCCATATTCAAATGTCGAATTCTCGCGTCCTGTCCGAGTCAATGTGTTCTTCTTCTTCTACCTCATAAGCCTACGTATTTTACATACATGTTGTTTTGCTTAACACAATGGGTGATTTCAAGTATGGTGTTTGGGGTTTGTGTTAGTGCTTATTAAACACTAACACCGACCTTGGGCACCATATTTGAGATGACTTCGTGTTAGGATGGTATACAGTGACATTGGGGGATTTCAAATATGGCGCCTAAGGCCGGTGTTAGTGTTTAATAAGCACTAACACCAACCCCAAAGACCATACTTGAAATCACCCACTGTCTTATCTTTCGCCCCGCGCTACATCACTGATTTGAAATGGGGGAAATATTCTGAGAATGAATAATGGTTTTAAGGGCAAACGAGGGCCTTGCAGAAACATGCATCTTGTTCGTGGCATTCAACTTGGTAACACGATATATCTGGTAAACAATGTCGATGAGCTTAGAACGTATGTTTCTATAGACAAGTCTGCTTCGTTTTCACGATGTGATTACTGTCTTGTTTTACCTGAAATCCAAAACCTGACTAAACCGGAATAATGGATTGTTGCTTCCAGGCATTTTTGCCCAGTGTTTAGGAAAATGAAAAATCCATAATTGCGGAAGTTGTTATAATTCTAGTTGATTCGTTTACAGGCAAACAAAGAAAAGAAAACACAACTAAGTTATTAGATACCTTTAAAAGTTAATTACAAAAAACAAAAACACCTGACATTTAAAGTGACATTATAGCAAAGGCATAGGAGTAGTAAACGTTTTTGAGTATTTTGTTTACAAAGTCTGCACGATCTGTAATTATTTTATTTTAGAAACATTATGAAAGTCAGGCCCAAAACCGAAACAAAAACCTTAAGACATAAATTAACATGTACCTAAAATACGTCAGCGGACCTTTAGTGTTTTTGTCGTGCATATTATCGGTTTATGTGCTAATTGATAAGAGTGCTTAACATTGAAATATCATTGTACAAATGACATTACAAGTCATCTAAGTCAATAGTACTGAATGGTATACATAATTCTAAAACATTTTGTTATAACAAATGCTGTTATAAATTAATTTCACAATTATGTTTATTATTATATTTATTTTTCTTGATCAATGACACAAAACAACAACGAAATCGAAGGATTACTTTTCTTCCTATTTATTATATATTTATCCCGTCACCAATAATTGTGATAATGTCTATTTATTATCCTGTCCTTCGATTTGAAATGTGTATAATGCTGTCTGTTTTATTGTTGTTATTGATGTTAATGTTGTTGTTGCTGTTGTTACTAAAAGTGAATAAGGAGCTACATTTTTGTTTGGCTTGTATTTATACATAGACGGCGTTGCTTTAACTCGGTTTAATTGACGTTGACATTTAAAGCAACCTCCCATTCGAAACTTCTAGGTGACATCTTCCTTAATTCTCATCAATATTCTTGCTGGGAGCACAATATTTTCTTAGTATACGTAACATGCTTTTATCCCATCACGCGTTTGGGGAGGAGACACAAACGAGGAACAACCAATAACCAGAGTGAAAGATTGAAAGCAGTCAGTGCCTTCTCAACACCCGACTTAAAATGATATTTGAGTATTGGTATAGAGAGCGCTTCAAGAAATAATTTGTTTGTGAGGTAATGAAAAACTGAGTGTCAAATCTGAAAGAACATACAATTTTGGTGACAAAATAGTTTTTATTTGATCAAAATCGGTTTAGAAACAGCTGAAATATAAATAAATATATCCGATCGGAATAAATGTGGGATCTCACCTTTATTCGATGATTTAAATGTTTAAGAAGAAAACAAAATGTGTACACCTTTTCAAAAATGAACAAAAGAGGTTTTTTAATAGTTGTTGATGATCTCTCTATCCAATCATTTTTTAACAAACAAAACATCACATGCACAATTTGATTTCTACAAAATGGTTTCAACCAATGCGTTTTTAGAGAGCGCCGTCTTGTGTTACAGCGGCTCTTTTTTGAATGATAACAGGCTTTTTACTTAGTCGTTTGTAATTGTGTATACCTGTCGAGCATGGTGGAGTTATAACTATTAGTTTTATAATGTTATGGTGCAGGATTTGGTTACTCAAATTCAGTATGACCATGTTGACCAAAACTCGACTATCCCTTTAAACATACATTGTATCGGTTTACCAAGCCCATTACCTGATTACATCCGTTGTAAGTTTAGCTAAGAAGATCTACAAATAAAATAAATAATATTTTTAAATATTGATATAATAATATTCTTTACTCTTGAGCGTCCGACTATAACACTTGTACCCGCTTGTGTGTTGCGGGCGTATTTATTGGGTCTATTTAAACAAACGAAGACATTAGGCTAATATGAATTTGTATATGTCATTATACATGTATTTGTAATTGCGTGTTTGTAATTTACGTAATGCTCAATAGTCCTCCTATTAAAACTGCCAATTTTGCTGGATGCAAGATGTGAAGAGACTAACGACGAACATAATACAGATTAGTTTTGAAGCATTCCGGGAGAGTTTCGATATAAATTATTCATAAGTTGTTTCTTCTCTCGCTTATGTTTGTGGCATATTATCCTACTTCCCCAACTGTAATGTGCCTTCTGAAAAATTCAACGTTTCAAAATGTCAGATCGGCTTAATTGAGTTTCGCTTGAATACAACGCGCAGCGTGTCTGCAAGGTATATGTATAAACTGGGGTAACACAGAGAAATTCACACATATTTTGTAATAATTTTGTTAATGCTGAACTTCCTTTCCGTCGTCAGAGTAAAAGAAAGAGACAAACTTGTAGAAGCAACAACCCGAAACGTTACAAAAGGGGTAAGAGTGATACCTGCAGATCGTGTGTAAGTTTCTACTTCTTTGAACATTGTGTAAGTTCATACAAATATAAATTGTTCGTAGCAGATAATATATTATTAATTTTCATTTGAGTTTAAAGACTCCGAGTGGAACAAGCCGAGTCGTGGTCGTTAGACATTTCCATAATGTTTTAAAGAGACAGTAATGTTTTGGTAGAGAGAGGCTTTTATTGTTTTGTTTTTTGGGGGCGGGGGGGGGGGGGGGGGGGCGCTCTAGATATAGGAAAAATGAGTGTATGAATGATATGCAAATGCATATAACTTTCAAAACAATATAATGTTTGCTTTACTAAAATCTGATCAAAATGGCTATCATATCTCAAAATTAAGTGATTGGAATAACGGTCGCGGGTGTTGAATTGTTGCCTTACATAAAATTCGATAAAACCTACACAGTAGTGCAAATACAACGCGGTTGCTTTTAACTTTATCCTGCTAACCTCTTAATGTATGGTTTGTTTAAGAAAAAACAGATCATATTTTACAGCGTCCTTAATGAGGCGTCTAATTTTCTACCAAGCATGGTTGTTTTGTTTATAAAACAAATATTTTAGACACCTAATTAGGTTTGACAAGAAATTTTATTTCTCTTTAAATATAGGTGTAATGAAAATAACAATAGTATACAACTAACAAGGATGGTGCGTTGCACAAAAACACGTTGTATGAATCGCCTCTTCAATGCTTCAATCATGGTCAAGTGCAAATCTGGATTGTGTTATTGAGCTATGATCACGGGCGTAGACATGTCATTGATACCCATTCAACTGGGGGGGGGGGGGGGGGGGTCTGTGATCTATTCACCCCCCCCCCCCCCCCCTGATGAATAGGTATTACGTAAGTCGCTTCGCCCGTGGCTATGATATCTGAGTGTCGATACTTCGGTGATTTTATTTTGTATTACTTGACCGATCTTGTAATTTTCGAGTTCGAGCCTCTTCACGCTAAGCCTTCAGATTCAAGGGCTTAATATTGGAGGCAGGCAAGATCCAATGTCAATTGGCATGCACAATGTTCAAGAGGTTTGCGAATATGAAATTACCGCTTACTTGCATTTCGGGAGGATTTCGGGTCGGACTTTTAGGAAAAAAAGTAGGTCGAGATCGACAAACTCTGAAGCACCGAACACTTTGTCATATTATATAGCCTATTATATGTATCTGTATATCATGTGTATCGCCAAGGGGCAATGTTATTTCCAGCCTACCAATAGAAACATTAAACCACCACGAACGGTGGGAGCTGCATCACCAACAGCATAGCAACAATGTAAACGGGTCTTGTTCTAACCTACATAATATAAAATGGACATTTAATCCATTGTTCTTTCTTTTCCTTCCCTAAATCGTCACGGTGAATTTATTCTAAAATCACTGATTCAGAATGTTCCACCCCCTTTTTAAAAACAAACGTTTATAAAATATTACAGTCCCATCCTAGCATTAACAAAACTAATCAAACAAGACATGAAAGAAAGAAAATGATACACATACATGTTATACTTATACATGTAGATGTGCATTTAGAGTAGAAAAATCAACAACATAATGTGTGCGTTCAGTGGAGCTTTTTTTTCATGGAGTTTTGGGTTAGGTTTAGACGAAACTTCACGCTAGAAAAGGACCTAAACACATACACAAGCATGATGACGAGGAAGGAATTATATTATATAATTATGCTAACACCTTTTGCGATAGAAGGATTGTAGCTAGAAACACACGACTTTTTTCAGTGGCAGAAAACATATCAAGTGCATTTCCGATTTGTAAGACATGTGGGTTATTTGGCAGGATCGATTGCTCTTTATAACGCGTATGTACGTGTCCCGCCAGAGTGGCTTATTTAAGCCCAGATCAGTCGTCAGTAGTTGGCATGAAGGAGAGGGGGGGGGGGGGGGGGGGCGGTTAATACCCTGTGGAACGTTATGGAACTAATCGATTTACATATCCACTCCAGGGGCGTAGCTACCAGAGGAGAGGGAAAGC
>JBAMJV010013585.1:0-20655 GCA_037951105.1 Echinarachnius parma | reverse complement strand
CAAATTGTCTACGTTTACCCTGGCCTAGAATGGTTTCTCAACTTTTGGGCTGATATTTGCTACCAAACTCCTACTTCCATGATTCTACTGCCGCGGCACTGCTTAAATTTGGCAAATTTTCCCCGCCGATTTTCTGGTTTTCGGCCGTTATTCCCGCTTTTTTTGTCGCCAGTTTCCCTAGCGCACTTTTCTCCCACTTTTTTTTTTTTCAATTTCAATGCTCAAAGTTGGCATGCGGCGTTTACGCGGCTGCGGCGATTCCGCCGGTCAGTACGGTACTTAGCCTATTGCTATTTGATCTCGTGTCTAATTGTTCATCACCACCATCAAGGTAAACATCATCATCCTCATCTCATTTTCATTCTTTGATTTATTTTTTGATATCATTATTACTTTAGTATTTGTCAAAAGGTTTGCGGCATACCACAGTACAAATAAATCAAGCGCAATGTACACAAGTATTAACAAATAAGTTGAGAATTTTAATTACAATCAAGTACAATAATTGCTGGTCAAAGCGAAAGTAAACAAATATTCAGCTAGCTGCTGGTATTAATAATGTTCAAGTGTTCGGGCTATTAGCTAGTGTATTATCGCGATACCGGTTTACCCGCGGAAGTGTCCCACGCTATCGCTTGTCGAACCCAGTTCGATGTCGGTGCCCGTCCGTAGCGCGCGGAGACGTGCTCGCGAAGACCCACGTGGTCGTCTCGCTCGAAGACCTGCCGTCGTCGTTATCGCTTCCCGGGGTGACGCTGTTGCCCTCGTCTGACGTTGTCCAGCCAGTGTCCCAGTGTCTGCTGACTGGAGCCCAAATTCCGCCTGAGCGTGTGCGGCTGCAAAAATGAAACATCCATAAAACTTGCGAATATATACTCAAGCAGCATCTTTCTGCTGGAATAAATTAATGTTATGAGTAAATAATGTCGCATATTCATGAACTAAAATCATTGTATCTATTCGATATGCGAACAACAAATAATTGTCATTACACTCATGTATATTCACCAAATAGTATATATTCAATTTATCATTCGTTATAATCCGTTTACAATCTATTACACATTATGTAAAGCGCTATGAACCATTTGTATTTAGCGCTATATAAGTAGTTATATTGTATTATATTGTATTGTATTGTACCCGGAATATTCGAGGCAAAGTCTCACTTGTAATATTACAAACTATAGTTTCAATTCGTTAAATATAACCACCACTTGCTGTAAATATTTGCACTTCGTTTAGAGCTAGTGCATATAACATACCAAAACACATTTACTAACTTGCCCCGGGAGGAATTAACATGGGAGTATATTTCATAAAACGAAATAGTCATTATACAAAACTCACAGCTACCTTTGGTTTGTGTAGCCCAAGCAAAGCACAAAACAATTATAATAATTTGTTCCGAACACACCTCATTTATGCATTACATTATAAGTAAAACAAACATACAATTTCGTATTCAAAACTTACAGCTATCTGTGGTTCGAGAAGCCTGTGAGTAGCTGAAAACCGATGCTTGCCATCCCGGAGGAATCCGTCTCTAAATTCCACGGTCGTCTGCACAATCTGCTATTACAGCCCGATTACTTGGCAGAACAATTTAAGGGGAAAACACTCGCTCTCACGGCAAAGTACTCGTTCGCCCCGAACTTCCCGCGTCTCAAGACACGCCTCCAATTGGTGGCTAAACAGGTCTGCTCTCATTCAGATCTTAGTGGCTTCTGCTGTCTCTCAAATCCGCCTCAACTCTCATACCCCGATCACCACATTCACCAGAGTACACATCCCGTTCACCCAATCACAGACTGTGGAGTGTACCACAATTCGCCCAATCACCGATCACCCTGCTATCATGTGACTACAGCGCGCAACTCTAATTGGCCCTAAAACGCGGTAACGACCCCAGCGTCCCGTTACTAGGCGCGGCGCTAATTCATACGCAAATCACAGCCTCGTGTCCGATCGTGCGCACCAATCACAGTGCGACACGCAATCGCGCTATCCCCCACAACTAACAACCGAACTCGCTGCTATGCCGGGCAATCAATAAAACACGCACAAGTTGAACAAGCGCTACCTACTGGAGCGATACACGGAATAATACAATTACAAACCACCATCCACTCTGCACGTGCTGGGTATTTGCCCACATAAACTGAAACAAACTAGTCTAGGCTCAAGTCTACTGTGACAATTTACCCCCTTCTTAAGTTTTTTTCTCCAATTACAAAAAAAAAACACAGAAATCCAAATAATCAAATAAGCGGACTACTTCCCAGTTCCTAAATACAAATTAAATTCCAGCCCTTCCAATTTTAGCCCTTCCAATTCCAATGCCGTCTACTAGCATAACCAACTCCGACACTAACTTTTCCCTCGATCCTTTAGCCTCCCCAACCGCTCGCGCTGCTCGTCTCTCAACCCCGCACCGATGCTGACGTCGCCATCATCCTGAGTCTGCCGTGTTGTCAGGAGATGAAACGGCGGCTCCCTAGACTCGTGGCGTCTGTGTACAACGTCATCAGCGGGGCCCTCGTCCTCGACGACGGCAGTAGCGGCAACATCGAGTGGCGTTCCGTGACGAATCTCGTCCCCCGGTTCGTCCCTCCGACTGGTGTCGTCCTCCTCCTCCACATGGCGAAATCGGTCTGACGGCTCCCATTCGCCATCGGGCTCGTTGGGTGGTCGAACTCCTGGAACATTACCCAGAATCAAGTCGTAGACAGGATTTTCAACCACCAACACTTCAATCCTACCCGTGTAATACGGTGTGTCCACAACTACTTCCGCTACAGGAAATGTTCTCACGGTTCCATCGATCAAGATGCACGTCTTCTTCTGATCGGTCATCTGTGACGGGTCGATGAGGTCCGTCTTAGCCACGGTCGTCGAGCAGCCGCTGTCACGTAGCACCTCTACCTCACGGCCATTTAGCAGTCCTCTGGCCACTGGCATAACTCGTACCGGCGTTGCACCACTCGCAGCACCCGGTAGCGCCTGGTCAGCAGTCCCTGCATCTGCCTTGAGGTTACAGGAAAAACAAGAATCTAGAAGGAGAAAACCATTCTCACCACTCCTGCTCCCTTGGTTGCTCCCGTTGCGGCCCTCGCCCTTAGTGCCTTTGGAATCTCCCTCACGTCTAACCGTCTCATCACTGTCCTCTCCTGTCCGTGGGTTGGGTTCATCCAGGCCGGCTCCCAGCTTCTCTGCCCGAGGTCGCTTGTTGCAGTCACGTGCCATATGCCCTGGACTACCGCAAATAAAGCATGCACCCTTCCTTGGTGCCCCACCTCCTTTTGGCCCGCTGACCGGCTTGTTCTGATGATCACCTGTTTCAGGACTAGGACTGTATCGAGCAAGTTCGCCATTAGGTTGACCCTTGCTACTGGGGTGCACATTCCACCCAGTACGTGACTCTATGTACCTATCGGCGGCGTCGACCATACGATCAAGATCCCTTGGCCGACTTTCCTTGATGAAGGTGGCCATTGGGGATGAACAACTCGAATAGAGTTGTTCCATCAACACCAACTCAATCAAATTCTCATATCCGGGTTGCAATCCCGATAGTCTCATCCAATTATTCAGATAGCTCCGCATTCTACTCACAAACTGAGAGGCAGACTCTCCACTCTCCGGTTTCGCTGCACGCAGCTTCTTACGAAAACCCTCACTGGTCAAAGAATATCGCTCCAATAGCGCTTGCTTAACCTTGGTGTAATCCCGTGAATCATCTTCATCGATCCTAGCGTAGGTTTCTAAGGCTTTGCCTGAAAGAAGCGCGCTCAAATTCGATGCCCAATACTTAACAGGCCATTGTTGAGCCTTCGCATAGCGCTCAAACCTATTCAAATATGCATCCATTTGGTCCTTCCCATCCTGGAAAACCGGCAACTTAGGCGCCCTACCCGCAGCTGCAGCAGCATCATCCGACTGCCCTACATTGCCTACGCCAGCTAGATTACTACTTCTCAACTCCTCAAGCTCTATTTTCAACTTCAGCAATGCCTGCTCTTCTTTTAAGTTATCCCGTTCTACCGCTCTCTGATCTCTCTCATTGTCCTGTTCCGCCTTCTCTCTCGCACGCTCATCATCAACAAATTGTTTCAACGCACTCCCCTCCAACCCGAATGTCTTCCCAATCGCTACAAGGTTACCCAAATCCATCTCATAAACACCTCGAAACAATCAGCACACAGGGGGGGGGGGGGGGGGGGGGGGTGTAAATCACTCACCAATTGTCGGGCTGAGCTGAGCAGAGGTGAGCAGTCTTGACCGCAGAGACGGGGCCAGAGCAACGGTTCAGCTAGTCACGTAGAAGCTCCTGTAGTAACAATAAAAGAACTCCAACTTCTACATTAGCACAGAGCAATGTTTCATGTGATGTTCACATCAAGAATTGTACTTACAATTGCAAATCAATATATATATAATATATCTTCCCACAAGTTATTTGTAATGGCTACAAACCCTTTAAAGAAAGTCCCTTTGTGGTCGCCAAAAATTGTCAAAAGGTTTGCGGCATACCACAGTACAAATAAATCAAGCGCAATGTACACAAGTATTAACAAATAAGTTGAGAATTTTAATTACAATCAAGTACAATAATTGCTGGTCAAAGCGAAAGTAAACAAATATTCAGCTAGCTGCTGGTATTAATAATGTTCAAGTGTTCGGGCTATTAGCTAGTGTATTATCGCGATACCGGTTTACCCGCGGAAGTGTCCCACGCTATCGCTTGTCGAACCCAGTTCGATGTCGGTGCCCGTCCGTAGCGCGCGGAGACGTGCTCGCGAAGACCCACGTGGTCGTCTCGCTCGAAGACCTGCCGTCGTCGTTATCGCTTCCCGGGGTGACGCTGTTGCCCTCGTCTGACGTTGTCCAGCCAGTGTCCCAGTGTCTGCTGACTGGAGCCCAAATTCCGCCTGAGCGTGTGCGGCTGCAAAAATGAAACATCCATAAAACTTGCGAATATATACTCAAGCAGCATCTTTCTGCTGGAATAAATTAATGTTATGAGTAAATAATGTCGCATATTCATGAACTAAAATCATTGTATCTATTCGATATGCGAACAACAAATAATTGTCATTACACTCATGTATATTCACCAAATAGTATATATTCAATTTATCATTCGTTATAATCCGTTTACAATCTATTACACATTATGTAAAGCGCTATGAACCATTTGTATTTAGCGCTATATAAGTAGTTATATTGTATTATATTGTATTGTATTGTACCCGGAATATTCGAGGCAAAGTCTCACTTGTAATATTACAAACTATAGTTTCAATTCGTTAAATATAACCACCACTTGCTGTAAATATTTGCACTTCGTTTAGAGCTAGTGCATATAACATACCAAAACACATTTACTAACTTGCCCCGGGAGGAATTAACATGGGAGTATATTTCATAAAACGAAATAGTCATTATACAAAACTCACAGCTACCTTTGGTTTGTGTAGCCCAAGCAAAGCACAAAACAATTATAATAATTTGTTCCGAACACACCTCATTTATGCATTACATTATAAGTAAAACAAACATACAATTTCGTATTCAAAACTTACAGCTATCTGTGGTTCGAGAAGCCTGTGAGTAGCTGAAAACCGATGCTTGCCATCCCGGAGGAATCCGTCTCTAAATTCCACGGTCGTCTGCACAATCTGCTATTACAGCCCGATTACTTGGCAGAACAATTTAAGGGGAAAACACTCGCTCTCACGGCAAAGTACTCGTTCGCCCCGAACTTCCCGCGTCTCAAGACACGCCTCCAATTGGTGGCTAAACAGGTCTGCTCTCATTCAGATCTTAGTGGCTTCTGCTGTCTCTCAAATCCGCCTCAACTCTCATACCCCGATCACCACATTCACCAGAGTACACATCCCGTTCACCCAATCACAGACTGTGGAGTGTACCACAATTCGCCCAATCACCGATCACCCTGCTATCATGTGACTACAGCGCGCAACTCTAATTGGCCCTAAAACGCGGTAACGACCCCAGCGTCCCGTTACTAGGCGCGGCGCTAATTCATACGCAAATCACAGCCCCGTGTCCGATCGTGCGCACCAATCACAGTGCGACACGCAATCGCGCTATCCCCCACAACTAACAACCGAACTCGCTGCTATGCCGGGCAATCAATAAAACACGCACAAGTTGAACAAGCGCTACCTACTGGAGCGATACACGGAATAATACAATTACAAACCACCATCCACTCTGCACGTGCTGGGTATTTGCCCACATAAACTGAAACAAACTAGTCTAGGCTCAAGTCTACTGTGACAGTATTATTGTATTATTTTCTTTGTACCATTATGATGATTTGTAATATAATTAGTAGTAGTAGTAGTAGTAGTAGTAGTAGTAGTAGTAGTAGTAGTAGTAGTAGTAGTAGTAATAGTAGTAGTAGTAGTAGCAGTAGCAGTAGCAGCAGCAGCAGCAGCAGCAGCAGCAGCAGCAGCAGCAGCATCAGTAGTAGTAGCAGCAGCAGCAGCTGCAGCAGCAGCAGCATCAGTAGTAGTAGCAGCAGCAGCAGCAGCAGCAGCAGCAGTAGTTGTAGTAGTGGTGATAGTAGCAGTAATTGTATTACTATTAATAATATCATTATCATTATCATCATCTTCATTATCATCATCATCACCATTAATGTTTTTATAATAATTATTGTGTATCCTTTTCTATCGTTAATAAATTCACCCTTTTCTGTAAAGGTGGTTCACATTGAGCTATAGGGCAACGGGTAAACACAACATAATTTATATCACTTTTCCTGAAAAGGTTGCAAACTGCATAACATGTAATCAAATATTCCGCTATTTGAAATGACTAAGCCATTCCAGATACATGAATTTTAAATTACATTCTAACGAGCGTACACACCCCTGGTATTTGCATTCGATATTCCATTTTTTCTTCGTTTCGCATGAGGGTATTTCATTTCAAGATTGGAGCAAAATGTCGCGCTGCACGTCGTCATGACGACGGGAAAAGATGTTTCACATTTGGAATATCTCATTTCCTGTTTCTGCTTATAAACCCATTACATTTTGTTTGACGAGTATGAGTAGAGTTTTCCGTGTTTCTCGTTTCAATTTTGTCAATATTCATGAGGGACACAATAGATGTATTTATCAAGAAAGAAAACAACAACGTGCGAACTAAATGTGTTATTAAAGCCGTTATGGAATATTTGCAGTATAATTTGTTTTGTTTGTTAATATTAGAAAGCGGTATTTTGTATACTGTTTATTATATAAGATATGATATTTCGATGCAAATTAAAGGCATATATGCGTGGGTTATAAAGGGTAGTCAGCAAATTCCAACTCGACTCCACCGTAATCTCTCGAGGTAAACTCACGATTTGTGTTGGATCGATCGAAGAGAGGTGCTTCGAAATATCTGAACAAAGGCCTTCTTATGAAATTGCATGCAGCAAACAAATTTCTCACGCTGTCACCTAGGCATCAAACGGCGGCACTTTGAAGTCGGTTGCGGTTAAGCGTGTTACGTGATATTTTCGCTCGTAAACATCTCTGATGGATCTCCATTCGACTAGTACAAACATTCCGAACGCGACTATTTTTTATGAATTTTTGACTCGGGTATTCGGAAGCGGGACAGTTTGCGATCGCTACTTATAACTGAGCCAATGGGGATAACGTACCGTGCGTAAAAGTGCGCAAGATGGATCCACGCGTCTATTAACCCACGCATATATGCCTTTAAGCCATTACGTTGCAAATCGAATGACATTATTTTTTTCTAAAGCAATCATAATCGTCTCGCACTAAACCAGAATATATTACCATTCGTAACCATGAATGCATACAATCTCTGTTCGATTGATATTTTAACGTTAACCCATTGCATACGGGAACCTGGTGGGTCCTATCAATTATATTGGTAATGAGCAAAGAAAAATAGGCTTCGCCGGGAATCAAACACGAGACCTCCGGATTACTAGACCGGTGCTCAATCATTGAACCACGGAGACTCTTGAATGGGGGACGTTCCCGTAAAATCCTTTTCATGCCCATCTTTGCTCATTTCCAATCATTTAAAATATTTATAGTCAGTTTCCTCTATGTTTGAATTCAATTGTATCGGTAATGTGAGATCTAGTGCAAAGGGAACATGCTAAATATCTGAGGTTTTAATTTAATTATACACAAAATAATGGCAGCAATATGGAACCGAAAGTCTAATGTAAAGTATTATTAGTACAGTAGTATACAGAATGTAAACAAAATTCAGAATGCAAAAGAAAAAGCTCACAATTTTCATGGACAATTTTTCAGAAAGAACAAAATCCCCACTGTCTCTTTAAAGGGAATTATTAACATTGTAAAAATCCGCAAACTTTCGGTAGAACCCTAGCAGTTTTCAATTAATTTAATTTTCAATTTCAATTCCAAATTTCAATTGTATTCCAAAGACGTTACCGATTTGAGTGTTCGTGTTTGACATTCTCCACTGGACAATTTATAAACTTCGTACAATGAGTAAGTGAATACCGCTTTGCATGATTATTATTTTGTTCATTTGCCTACATCACTCAGTGGACATAATAATATTATCAGATCACAAAAATAAAAAAAATAAAAATGTTTGAAACCCTTTGCTATATAGGAAACAAAATGACTAGATCCCTTTAAGATTGCAGTCAATCTCTACTCTGAAGAGTGCATAATCTAGCAACTACCGGCTCATGAAGTTATTACAAAATCGGATTTACTTCTTTTGATGGAAAATATTGCACTATTTTAACTTTTATTTACCATGCAAATATTTTAGATAAGTCAGAAATTGCAGATTCACTGATCTTTGACTTAACTATTTAAATGTGTCAGTCATGGTAGCCATACAATTATTTAATTCCATTTTATTGATTTTAGTTTCTGACAGACATTGGCGTATATAATGTGGTCTAAATGATTTGCGGGAGCAGTTGACTCTATTAAGGGGTACACCCTCCTATGTATTTCTTAATTATCCAACCATTTTAACCTGGTGATTTAAAACAACATAAAGGTCAACATTATAAAATAAAATGTTTCGTTTTTGTCAAATTTTTTTTTTGGGGGGCGGGGGCTGACAGGTGCCCCCTTGCCCCCAGGTGCTACGCCACTAAACGCATCCTTTGATATGTTTGCTTAATACTGGCAATGTAATATGCTGTAGAATGCTGTAGAATTGTACAATTTCATTTAAATACAAAATGAGCTAGGTATATAAAGTGTTCTTAAATTTGCTATGAGTTAGTCAAGGAAAGGGAAAAATAAATATTTCCCCTTCACTACCTATAATACCATTTGCATGACGATGAAGTAATGTATAATTTAATTTCGAATAATAATGCATATTTAACAGGCTCAAATGCCTACCAGAATAGATATTAGTCCTCTGAAGGGCCGGTCACATGTCACCGGATAGCGTAAACAAACGCCAGACGGAGAATAACATTTTCAATTCGTTCGTCTCCGTTCGTGTGCGTTTCTTGTCAAGCGGTATACGTTTTGTACATGAAGAAATGGAGACGTCTTTCACCACCCGAAAAAACCCCGATCCGTCGGGCATCCGTTAACGCTATCCGGTGATGTGTGACCAGGCCTTGAGGTGGATGCGTCACTGTCGCCTACTGTATCCAACGTTTTTTTTCCCTCAATCAAAAGAATTCTAATGCCCTATTTTTAAAATTTGATTACGTTTCATTAATTTGATACAAATGTCATAGACTCATAATTGCCCCCTCATCAAAACATTATAAAGCCTTCATGACGTTATCATTTATTGAACTATCAACATAATTATATACTACACTATTCTTCTTTTTTATCTTGATTAAGTTATCTGACATATTCTACAACTCATTAGTATTCAATAAGATTCCTAGGCAAGCGGATTCCTTTGTCAGACCCGGTTGAAGCAAAAATACAAAAATAAATTAAAAAACAGAAGACAAAACAGTCTCTTACAGAGCCCCGTTTGTTAATTGGGGCGTTTTCATACATAGAAGAGTCATGTTCATCAACGAAAACCTACATTATTATAGGCGGTTATGTGGTAGAATAGCTGTATATATATTTTGTTTAGAAAAACCTTTCAGAGCGGTTGATCCTAAATTGATTAAAGGACCTAAATAATACAACGTACTTTGACACTTATTCCATAGTTGATGACTTGAAACATGAAAATAAACACAGTAGTGATTTAAGACTAGTTTTCTGATGCCAAATCTCACTTAGCAGCCAGTTTACGCCCCACCCACATTTAGGGTCCGGAATCGGCAGCGTGATCGACATGTGATTGACAATTCATTGGCTTACCTCATGACGCGTCATCTACATAATTTAGTTCATTAGTCCGTTCTTTAGATGACGTCACATTTTGGCGATTTAAAAGGGGCGTTCCCAGGACAATTAGATATTTACTAATTACCCCAAAATTGATTGATTTCATGAGAAATGACTGCCAAATTCTTTTTCTTCGGGAAAAATTACATTTAGAGAGCCGAATTGTGAAAATTAGGCCATCTAGACGCTGTAGTTCCTTTAAAGGGACATTCCGGACGATTTGTAAAAAAATACAGTATATTGGAAATAAATCTAGGGATGTGCTTGAATATTTTCAGGATTTGACTCACTTTGGTTGATTTCTAAGAGATTTTTCTAATTTCATTAACTCTGAGGAAATAATTAAATTTACCGCACACAATCATGAGACCCTTACGTAGCAGCCTCACTTTGCTCAATTTTTTTCAGTAGGCTTGTATCCGGTGCCACTGCATTGTGATCACTGCATGTGTCATTCATAATAGCCGGTCATGCAGAGCCAGCAAATTCAATAACCACGTTTACAAAACTTTGTGTCTATTCAAATTCCGATGAAAGCCAAACGTGGTACAATATCGGGCAGGCAAGTATTTTCAAACGGTTCAACAATGCAGTAATGCTGAAAGGCACGTTCAGTGGCGTAGCGTGGACTAAACTATTCATGATCGAGATTCGAGCATTGTATTGGTCCGATCAAAAGAACACAATCGCTGCAGTGAAAACAACATAAATAGGCGCATAGTGAGTCTCTCACGTCACAAATTGGTGCATTGTGGGAGAGAACAAGCTCGCTCGCGAATTCGTGTCATTAGAATTTCAAAACCAATTATAAGAACCCACAATCATACTTTGTTCATACAAAATTGTGTTTAGTGACCTAGAATATCTGTCTTTCAATCATTAGAAGCTTGAATTCGTCTGAACGTTCCCTTTAACTTTAAGCCACCGTCTACGGGAGCCTGGGTTACTATGTACTAATACTATGGACATTATTTAACCTGGGATAGAATTGGGTAATGAATAAACCTTACCTGATATAAACCGAAGGTAATTTACTTAATCTGACCTACAAATATGTGCGGGTCACCATGATGTATCGGCTTTGAACTTTTGGTGTGAAAATAACATATACCCATTACTTATTAAGAGAGAGCTCATTGATGTAGGCTTCTTTTCATGCATTAATAACCTGGATCGATGTAGTGGAAATGTTTCCCTATCCGCGAGCGCGTATTACTTATATTCATTACAAATTAATCAATGTGATATTATTTCACAGTTCAATCATCTTTTTGCATGCGCGCTTTCACTTTCATCTTCCATTAATATATGATGCACATAATTAGGTATCAAGTGTTAATTCCTCTTTTTGTATGCGTGTTATACACATCTTTTCACTTCTTTAATTTTGAACAATAATTGTGCCAAATATTTGCAAGCCAAATTTCAAAAGTTGCGAGATTATTGTCTCATATGAACGAAAATGTCATTTAATAGCATGCCTAAAAAAATTAGGGCTTGAAATCTCTTTTTCGTGGAGTTATAGACCTAAATCTAATAAACCATCGTCCAACGGTTAATTGTGCAGTGTACGTGTATTCACCCGTCGAGAAAGTTCGCTCACGGATTCCACGGAGTGCCACAGCGCTATGCGTGACCCCTATGTGACCCGCGCTAGCTACGTGACCCGCGCACAAATAACAATAGGTAAGCGATTACTAAACAAATTAACCAAACCTCGCTACATGTAATTATATATTCTTCATTTTTGAGACTTTTTTCCGTGACATAACTTTACAAATGTCGGCTTCACAATACCTTTACAAGAAAAGTACAATATTGTTGTAATATTGTGCTAAATCAGTTTAAACTCCTTTATTGACAGATATATAGTTTGATGGAGGGACGCATTCGTTTTTAATTCGTAGAATCCAAATTACAGGGCTGTTCGTTTTTTGTGTGTGTGTGTGTGTGTTACATTCACCCCCATCCGTCAACTGGAAACTGTTCAGACGTTTTGTAAAAGAGGGACTGTCCCTTTAAATCCTCGTATCTAATGCGCGCTTGCACCTTTTCATTTCTATTAATAATCATTGCATATTATTATGTTATTTAATCCTCTTTTCTCATGCACCCTTGCACATTTAAATTTCTATATATACATACTGTATGTAATCATGGTATTAAATATTCATTCCTAATTTATCATGCGCACTTTCACCTTTTCATTTCTACGATTATATCACAGATATTATTATGCGCTGACTCTGTACTATATTACTGTAGGGTTAAATATTGACACAGTTAACAATAGGTTCACGTGTACGAGCTGGTAGATGGCTTTATTAGACACATTCTTTCTCCCTCAGTATAATGATGTTTAACATATCGATCCATCATGTACAGGCTACATTAATGACGTAGCTATACGAGAAGTTGGAGAGGGGACGGGAGGACATGGGGGGGGGGGGGGGGCACGTTTCCTCTTTATCGTATAGCAATTAGTTATAAATAATAATAATGTTCATAATGGTGATGGTAATGGTGATGATGATGATGATTATAATGATATTAATGATATACTTCTGCTACTCCCACTACTAATATTGATGATGATGATGAGGATGATGATGATGATGATGATGATGATGATGATGATGATGATGATGATGATAATGAAGAAGATGATGATCAATGACGATGATAATGAAGATGATGATGATGATGATGATGATGATGATGATAATGACAATGATGATGATCATGATAATAACTAAAGGGAATAAAACAACGACACACATTAAGCAGGTCCCCCCCCCCCCCCCCCACCCCGCTCCCATAACTTAGCCCACCCTATATGCAACATGTGCGGCTACATCAAGAACATAAGCCGCCCCCGCACCACGTGCATATTACATTACAGAGGCTCCTTTATCATGAATGTGTATGTCGATCATTTTCAGGCACGGATGAGGTGTTAGTTAATGCGAGATGCACGTTTTGTGAAAAACCTTTTTTTGTAAAGCATATAAATGTTAAAGTATGTTCTATCGTCTGACTTTTAGCCACATATAAAGGGTAACCAAAATTGGGTAACAGATAGTTGCGAAGCTGGGGGGGGGGGGGGGGGGGGGTGGGCGATAAGGGGGCACCCCCGCCCCCGCACCATGTGCACATTGCATTACAGGGGCACCTTTGTCATAAATGCTTAACAAGGTTTTACAAGGTCTTTACAAGGTTGATCGTGTTCATGCACGGATGAGGTGTAAGTTAATGCGAGATGCACGTTTTGGGAAAAACCTTTTTTTGTAAAGCATATAAATGTTAAAGTATGTTCTACCGTCTGACTTTTAGCCACATATAAGGGGTAACCAAAGTTGGGTAACATATAGTTGTAAAGCTGGGGGGGGGGGCGATCAGGGGGCACCCCCGCCCCCGCACCATGTGCATATTGAATTACAGGGGCTCCTTTATCATGAATGTTGTACAAGGGTATGTTGATCATGTTCAGGCACGGATGAGGTGTTAGTTAATGCGAGGTGCACGTTTTGTGAAAAACCTTTTTTCGTAAAGCATATAAATGTTAAAGTATGTTCTATCGTCTGAATTTTAGCCACATATAAAGGGTAACCAAGGTTGGGTAACAGATAGTTGCGAAGCTGGGGGGGGGGGGGGGGGGGCGGCAAGACATTCCCTACACTCGCACCACATGTACTGTATATTTAATTACAGGGTCTACTTTATCAAGAACATAATGTTAATGAACTCGAATGTTTTACAAGTGTGTTCCCCATGTACACGAATGAGGTGAGGGGTGGGGGGGGGGGGGGGGGGGAGGGGGGACACGGCCAAGCGTTTCCTATACTCGCACCACATGTACTGTATATTTAATTACAGGGGCTACTTAATCACGAACATAGAGTCTATGAACTCGAATGTTTTACAAGTGTGCTAACCATGTTACACACATGATGTGGTAAAGGAAGAAGGACGATTTGTGAAACCTGATTTCTTTTTTTCTTTCCAAACTGTATAAAGTCTGCCCTTCCTGAATAATGCTAACCTGTTTCCTACTAAATTTTGCAATTTCCCATATATTTAATACAGGGCCCACCAGGTTCCAGAAGGCAATGGTTTAATGTATTTTTGTGTATGTCTTCTGACTTTTAGCCATACATAAACATAATGAATGGCACCATATAGATGCGACACAAGGGGGAGGGGGCACCAAGGGGGCACCCCCCCCCCCCCCACCTCAGCACCATGTGTACTATTACATCACAGGGGCTCCTTTATCATAAATGGTTTGCAAAGGATGTTCACCATGTTCAAATGTGAGGTATTAATGTGAGAAGCACGTTTTTGTTTTTACTGTTTTGAAATGTTAAAATATGCTCTATCGTCTGCATGTCTGTATCTCCTTTATCACAACTGGCTTGCAAAGTATGTTCTTCGTGTTCACATGTGAGGTGTTAGTGTGAGAAACACGTTTGGGAAACATGTTTCTTTTTCATTTGTCAAAGTCTTCTCCCCTTTTTTAATGTTAGTGTATGTTCTATAGTCGTTTGACTTTTAGACAAATAAAGGATAACATAGAGTGGTGAAGCTAGGAGGGGGGGGGGGGGGGGGGGGCACGGGAACACCATCCCAAGTCAATGCTTACTCCTATCTCTGTCTCTTCTGTTGGAGAAACAGGCATAAAGACTTGTGATCATGTATGATACCAATTTCATTTTATATCATGTGCTGCGCCCCCGCCAAGGGAAAGCCTGCCCCCCCCCCCCTCCGCGCTTCGCCCCCATGTGAGATGAATCGGGCTACGCCAGTCGGCAACCCCGCATCATCAGTTCTATCTATCTATCTAATCGTGCATGTGTAGCATGTCAATGTATGTCTTCTATCAAAATGTCGGCTTGGAACTGGCGAAAGATACATTGCATTAAAACAACTAAAAAGTCGTAATTCGTAAAAGGGAGCGATTTGTGCAAGGAAGCATATTATTATAAAACCATGGGATTTTATAATGGAGCCATAAAACCATATTAAATATTATTATTTACATTGATTCGAGGAAATCAAATCGATATTAATCCGACTCCATTGTCACTCAAATCCAACTTCAATTACTCTGTCTGACTTCCAATTTACTCTGTTAACACAAAGTATACATCGTCGAGTGAGAGTTAGAAGGGCATTAAGTCAATGTTTTGATAAATTGAGTAATTTATACATTCATCTTGTAGGTCGGAACATTCCCTGTGTAATGTCGAATGTTATGATTTTATAATAATGATTACTTTTGGATAATTTATCAAAAATTATTTTCTGAAAAACTCAGTTTGATTTCTTCATGATTTTCTCCGAAGTACAAAAAGAGACTTAGCGCCCTTCTCTTTCTCAACCAACGATAGTGTGATGCGGACATTGTCCGTAGCTGTGACATTTTACATTTCGTAATTCCCAGAGAATGATTTGATGCAACGGCCGGGCTGGGATCTAGTAACTTAGTTGACATGTGTAAAAAGTGATGCATGGTTGGTAAAATGTGTAGTTTATTATGTCCTCTGAGTATTGTCGGAAAATTTCACGGTAAATGGATGTTATATGGCCGAGTAATGAGGAAAAAATGCAAATTGACAATCCTAACTCATTGCACTGGCGTTGTACACGGTTACGACTATCCAGTGGATAGTTAAAAATCCGAACACTTCAATCGTAAATATCTTTTTAATGAGAGGGAAATTTGAGGAAACCAAAACCTGCTCCATGCTTATATTGGTAATACGAA
Organism: Echinarachnius parma; assembly: GCA_037951105.1. Taxonomy (NCBI): domain Eukaryota; kingdom Metazoa; phylum Echinodermata; class Echinoidea; order Clypeasteroida; family Echinarachniidae; genus Echinarachnius; species Echinarachnius parma. The sequence goes on along the minus strand of JBAMJV010013585.1, from coordinate 4,509 downwards.
TAAAACACGGTATGAGAGAACCACTAGATTTCTAATTAAGTTTTGTGGATTTTGACAATGTTACTAAGTCCCTTTAAGCTAACTAATCAACCCAGAGATCAACGTGTTATCTACCATACTCATCAAATTAATGCTGCCAACTGAGCAAACTAGTCTAACATTCATTGACAAAGCCGTTGTGTTTAATATCATATAATTATGTATGCAGTGATGAATAACATGTGAAAGGTTCGTGTCAAACAAAATACTCAAACGGGGGATGGTGTGATACACAGATTGTCTTTAAAATGTCAATAAATAATTAATAAAGATGTAATGGAAATGGAAACAACTTCACCTTCAATTAAAAATAGATTAATACCAAACGGGGCTCCGTTAAGCCCGGCGCAGACAGAGCCGACTCGACCCGATCCGACTGGTTTCAATCAGGCTAGAGTTGAGCCCAGTCGATCGGAGCAGATTTATCGTGTTGAATCGGCCCCAACTGGCATCCGACTGTCTCTCGACTGGCAAAATGTGTGTCGCGAGGCACTGAAAACTGAGCCGATCGCAATGACAACCAGTCGAGTCGGCTCTGTCTGCGCCGGGCATTAGCTGCACGGTAATATGCAATCCATGTATAAGGCAAGTTGTGTATAATGGTTAATAAAACGATTCAGAAATAAACGAATTTGCGAATTTTGAAGGGGAAAATTGCAAACAGAGAGCAATAGTGATAATTAAAACATATAAATGAGGTTTATTTGAAACTGCGGAAAATATCATAAAACGATTGGCGGCCCTCGGCGGTCTACCGGGGCTCGTTTGTATCGCAATCAGAGGCAGCAGTATAGCAGAGCAATACAGAAAAAATACTCCGACAAGTATAAAGTCAATTTTGGGACTTTAAATCTTGATCGATGTTCTCACTAAATAATTCATGTTACTCCATCCATCAAGCAAACTGTTCAGGGACATCCATTGGCAGCGGCGTATAGTGAGGGCTTACTCATTAGGGGGGAGGGGGGATGGGGTTACGTCACATAATGGGGTAATCATATAATTGTAAAGCACTTAGAGATGATTATCAATCATATTAGGCGCTATATAAATCGAGTATATTATTATTATTATTATTTTTAATGGAGAGACGGGCAACAATACTCATGACATACTCTAAAGTGTGTTTTATCCACTTTGTATTGTTCTTGTTGACGTTGCCAATTTGTTCAAGGCAAATGCCCCTACGCCTCGTTGGTAACTTGCCGCTTACCCCCTTTTTCATCTACTCCAATTTCGTCTTTTCGCTACGTCCGAAGTCAGGGACTTATGATTATGATAAAGGTTGGGATTAAGGTTATGGATTGGAAGCGGCTTACGATTAGGGTTAGGATTGGGATAGCTTTGGCTTGTATTACTGATATGAGTGGAGTAGGTCCATGAGTAAGGTAACATTCAGGGGAAACACCTAATGCGTATTTTTGTGTGTGTGTGTGTGTATAGTTATTCAACATTATTCATATAAATGAAATATTAACAAATGAAAGAAAATTGTGTTTCCCCTTGATTCGAATCTGAGACCAGCACCGGTCTAGCGATCCGGAGGTCTCGGGTTCGAATCCCGGGGAACCCACTTTTCATTGTTCATTTTTCATTTATACATGTATTAAATATTTCTGGTCAGTTTCGCTCTGTTTGAAACAAAACTACCCAGCTAGCCACCTGACGTTGGGCCGATGTCGGAATTTGGTTGCCGGATGTCGGCATATCGCCGTTGGCTCGAGGTTAAAATGTCCGCCAGCCCAACATCGTCACGACGTCATTTTTGTGATATATTGGCATAACGTCATTTTCCGACAATGGCCCAACATCATCTCATGACATGATGTTGGGCCATTGTCGGAAAATGACGTTATGCCAATATATCACAAAAATGACGTCGTGACGATGTTGGGCTGGCGGACATTTTAACCTCGAGCCAACGGCGATATGCCGACATCCGGCAACCAAATTCCGACATCGGCCCAACGTCAGGTGGCTAGCTGGGTAGTGATGTAATGTTATTGGAGTCAAGTGCCCCCATGCCCCCCCCCCCCCCCCGCCCCCAAGTGACGTCACAGAAGTTTGCGTTTGGTTCCGTATAGTGTAAAGTAGGCGAGGGCACAACATCGATAGACACATAGACACATTAATGATCGAACACATAGCCAATAGAACTTGATTAGGCTCTCAATCATCATTACTTTCCACTTTGGCACATTACCCGTCAAAACTTTCAACAGTAATGTTCAAGCATTTTTTGTTTTCGTTTTACATTTTTTGTTCCGAGTATTACGACGATCGTTACTTGTATCAGTTTGCTTTGTCATGTTCGTAGAGTGAGCACATTGAAAAGGAGTAGTCCCACTGCAACGTTTCTTATCCGATCTCGATCCGACTCAAATATGGCGAAACGGTCAGTATCTACCATTCTGAACTTGGTCCGCATCAATTCGTTTCCTGCCAGTATCTGCTAGCACCTTCCGGATATCAAACGGATGGGAAACTGAAGGAGAAACGGTGCAGTAGACCGACGATACGATATTAACTGGTTTCCCCAATGGATAACGCTGATAATTAGATCGTGTATCTCTTAGTACGTTACTCACATTACTCGATATATTTTACGAATATAAGCCAGTTCGTAATTAGACTATGGAGCTTGGGTGACGTCAGAGGGCGTAGTCCTATATTCCATCAACGGGCGATCAACGTACAGTAAAGTGTATGCTATCATGTCATTTTACCGGATAATTTTAGTTTGACAGCATAAAACAAACATTAGATGCATAAAATCAAAGTGGAAATTATACGAGCAGCTGCATAAACTCATAAAGAACACATATGATGTAAAGTATATTCAAGAATTTACCGATTTTTCTCCATATCAACTTTCTTGTAATCATCTTTTTTGTGAACGACCTAGGTGAATCATTCACACGCAATAATGCTACAAGACGGGCGATAAGCATACCACCCATTCGTACAATGTACCGTTCAAAATTGAACGCTATGTTTTAGGACGCCATCGGCAAGGAAAACAGACGGGATATAATATTTCTTTCTACATGTTGCGCGGTCTTCAAAACAAGAAAGTCGGTAATCATTATCAATTTATATAAATTGTGGATCACATAAACGAAATTTTGTTTGCATTTGCTAATAAATGGAGAGAGAAATCAGCCGGCAAAAACTGTTTTTGCGTTGGATAGTGCAGCAAGCGGAAGACGATAATCTCCGCACAATGCTATGTACACTATTATGTACACCTATACGTGCGTGCTAGCCAGGCCAAGCAAGGCTCGGTGAAATTATTGATCAATAAATATCATCATTACACATGAATAACACATTCTATCAAACCGGTTCTTGTTCTATTAAATAGTACATATTATGCTATTAACCTTTGATGTGGTGAATACAAAAACGATGGGCTTATTTTTATCCTGATCCAGATTTTAAAAACGTAAACAAATAATTCGCATTCAATTGCACGTGTGGCTCCTTTGATTCTCACGATCGATGGAATATCAAAATACCCGGAAGTAAATACGCGCATGCGCAGATTGTAACTACGAACTGGCTTATTGAAATTCAATGCGCACCATACCCGTGTGGGTGTAAGCGAACGAAATTGAAGTATAAAACAAAACTATTAGATCACAGACAAAACAAAAGTAGAACGAAATACAGCTGTCCCAAAATTCCCCTCCCGTGCCCTTACATATCTCAATGTCGATAAACGACAAAGTGGATATATAACTCTCACGGATCGATGTATTTAATCAAAGAATATTGACACTCACCGCCCACCATACTCCTGTGGGCAATGTTGGGTGTAAGCGATGGACTAATTATACCATGGTTATACCCTAACCCTTGGGAAATGCAATCAATTCTCCGGTTTCTTTTAATCCTTAATGTTTCTCTTCGGAAACGTCGAATGTTTAATTCCGGACGGATAATGCTGAACTTGAAAGCTAAAATTCCTCCTGCTCTAATTTGGCACGTAAGAGGGCGCCTATATATCAGACTCTGTAGCCATAGGCAACGCATCTAATAAAAGTTGGCAGTGGAAGTTAAAGAAGGGATAGATCAGTGCATTTAACTTTCCCTTCTCTATTCTAAACAATTCCGAGGGCAATGCTGTAAGGCAGAAGGTTCAATGTTGAAGACTTATCAACAAATTCCCTTTATGGTTTGTATTGCATTTTTTCCAAATTAAGGTGGGTGTATGGATTAGCTATACCATGGTTATACCCTTGCCCTTGGAAAAATGCAGTCAATTCTCCGGTTTCTTTTAATCCCAATGATTCTCTTCGGAAACGTCGAATGTTTATTTCCGGACGGATAATGCTGAACTTGAAAGCTAAAATCCCTCCTGCTCACTCATGCTCTAATTTTGCACGTAATATGGCGCCTATATCTCAGATTATGTAGCCCTTGGCAGCGCATCTATTATAAGTTAGCAGTGGAAGTTACGGAAGGGAT